>VDFB02009067.1:0-25280 GCA_007258455.2 Sequoia sempervirens | reverse complement strand
CCATTACTTTAGAACAAAATATTCAAATTGTCGACTGGGTAGTGTTCAAGGCAATCTGCAATAGAAGAGTTCTGGAGTATCTCCCTCAGGTTCCTTAACTTTTTAAGAACAACTTTAAATTAATTCTAACTTCAAACTGTTTAACTATCAAACTGAAAAGTAATATATTCCTAAGAAAATAGAAAATGCCTGAACTGTAAACATGGGTATACTAATTTAGAAAGCATAATAACTAAGTTAAACAAACATAGAATCAATTTAAACTAAGAAACTGATTATAAGAATAGAAAAGCTTATAACAATCCATAAAACATTTTCTTAACAGTCAAAATTCCAACAGTAAATAACAGAAACTACGGAAGTTGAAAAAATAATAGATACTTCAAAACTAAGATTTCATAACAGTGAATTCAAATAACTCTCTACAAAATATCAGTATGACAAAAGAAAACACTTATCTACTCCCATCAAGTGGCCAGCTCGTGGGACAACACATTCATTCTTAGCTCACATCCACAGCTATTTTAGGAACACCTCTATTAACCATAGTTATCATCCATAACTCATAACTCAGAATTTTAGATAACAATCTCTTTATTTATAAACCTTGAAAAACATTCTATCAGCATAACATTGTTTTCACTGTATATCTTACTTCCAGCGACTGTATCTTTTATAGAAAAAACTATAACTACATGCTATATTTCAGTTGGTATAGATAACCACTGAAAAATATCTAAAACAAATCTACGTGTAACTCGTCTATCTTTAATCCTATTACACAGAATTTAAGAGGCTCAAGTCGAGCCATAAATTCTTTTATTCAAAAGATAACAGAAATAACATCTTTTAAGAACAATAACATTTTCAGTCCATCATCCTAAAGTTCTGAAGCATACTTCCAGCTTATATCTCTAACTGTTCTGGAGCACGTGCCAGCTGGATACTTCAATCTGTAACTTGATTGACCGGTTATTATCTACAAAACACTTAAAACAACCCATTAAATTTGTATTGGCAAATTACTTTAAGAAATCAAAAGAAATAAAGTTTATACAAGTTCTTACTAAAATTAAGCAATTATTTCTTCTAAAATTTAATTAATTGGCAGAGGATAGAGATTTGCATATATGAACCAGGTCTTTGTGGTATTATTATGATGAGGTTATTTTTACCTCATCATTTCCTCCCCTTCTTGGTTCTTGGCAGGTCCTCTGTCCCCTGATTATAATTCAGCCCTCTACTCCCTTCTTCATACTTTGCACTGATATCATATAAGTCTTTTGTTATGTCATCAAAGTTAATAGGGGAATTATGGAAACCTGCATGAAAAGTAACTCCCCTTTTCCATTCATTGAAGACTCTGTCATCTTGATTTGTATTAATATGAGAAGTAGGGGTTGGATATAGCAGTAAAGGAGGTCTATACCTCATTCCTATCCATTTTGTTCTGAGATCTCCTATAATTTTGGCCAAGGCATCTACTCTTCTGAAGGACCATCTAAGACCAAGAGGAGAGATCACTTCTCTTTTCTTTAAATATATAGGCAATGGAGTGTATCTCTCTTCACATGCATGCCAAGCCTTGCCAACCAATTTTTTCCCCTGTTCTATAAAATGATTATAGCAAACCCGAAGGCTGTTATCATACCTTTCTTTCATTTTCTCATCCAGCAAAAGAGCTACAAATGTCTTCTTAAAAGCTATTGGTCTACTATTTGGAGATCTTATCTGAAGTCCTATACTTTTCTCTGCTTGAACATATTCTTTATTTCGCTCTTGCCAATGGATTTGATTCCGCATAGTAGACAATAGAGATCTTAATTGTACTTCTCCCACAAAAAGATTAACAAAGAAATCAGTATGCTGCTCTAACAAAAGATCATGGGTAAAGAATTCACAAAACATATCTTTCTCTTCAAGTTTTGAGTTTGCAAACACTTTAACAAATTCTTTATCATTCGGTTCATAGGGTTGATCATTGTAAATCCTAAGCAATTTCCATCTAAAACATTGCTCATTCAAAAACATGGAATATAATCTGGATGGCTTTCTACAAGATAAAATAAATTCAGCTATTTGACAAGAATCTTGTTTCCCCTTATAAGCTTTATGAAATGCTTCTCTTAATAATACCATTTCCATTTTCAATCTATTATTCTCAATTCGTGCATTCCTGAGGAAATAGCACCGTTCCATCCATTTCATTAATAATGGAGGAATCTGAAATTGGAACCATTCAGTTATCGTTGGCTCGGTTTGAACTTCTCTAGATTCCATCTTTGGTTTACCAGTGCTTTCCTGTAAGTCCTACTCTAATTCCACAATCTTACTAAGAGAAGTATTTAATTCTTCTTTTTGTCTTTTCTTTTCCTCTTCAAAAGCTGAAAAAATGAGCATAAAATTTCCTTTTAAATTCTGAATTTCTTTATTTAATTCATCCCTATGTATCCTATTTTCCTTATCACAATTCTTAATTTGTAATTGCAACTCACTAATAGATGTATCTTTTCCCTGCATTTCCAACTTTAAATTCTGAATTTCTTGATCCCTTTCATCTATTACAGTCTTATACACCATGATTTCCTCTTGTTGTAATTCCATTATTTCTTTATTTTCATGCAGCTAATTTCTTAACTCTTTTATTTCTAATTTCAAATTTTCAAACTCCATGTTAATATTTTCAATTTCAATAGCTTGATTAATAACTGGAGACAATTCCCCTAACATACTATCATCAATTTCCCTAAAAAGTGGAGATTGTTCCTTTTCTATTTCCTGTTTTTCTTGTTCTATAGCTTCCTCTTCAGATACCAAATGAAAATGCACTTCTTCAACAGATATTTCTTTTTTTGAGGATTGGTGAATTGACTCCTCAATTTCCAAATTCCTTTTCTACTTTTTAGCTTTTGACCTCTTCTCTTTACTCTGTGTTGGGGTTTCTACAGATCCAGAGGATAATCTTTTACTCCTCCTCAAGGGAGGAGTTTCCTGATAATTTAAAATAGTTGGATCATTTAGAAGAATAGTTCTTCTTTTCCTCTTCTTAACAGGGTGAGTAACCACATTTGGATTCATTATCTCTACATCCTCTATCTAGGTTGGAGTTTCAAACTCATCTTTTCTAAATTCTGGCACTTCCTCACCTGATAAGAGGATGACTTCTTATGGCTCACCTGAAAATGGTCTGTAAATTCCAGGAGGACTTTGGACATAAATTGGGGTCCCTGATCTGTAACAATAGTTCGAGGGGCTCCAAATCAAAGAAAAATTTTGTTATAGAGAAAATCAGCAACTTGCTCTTCTCTAGCAACTCGTAAAGCTTGAACTTCAGCCCATTTTGTCAAATAATTAGTACAGACTACATGTATTCCTTTCCCTAGGAGAAGGATCTAGTCATAAAATTCAACCCCATTTTCAAATGGTTCCAAAGTTGTTCTCGTCAGTTGGTAATCTATCTTTGGCTTAAGCAAATTGGTCTTCCTACTCTTTGACATTCATCACAATGACAGACATAATTTTTAACATCTTTATGCATTGAAGGCCAATAATATCCAGTACCTAGTATTTTATGGGAAGTTATTTTTGTAGAATAATGACCCCCTGAAGGATCATCCTGACAGGCCCTCAGAATACTATAAGTTTTATCAGCCCTGACACATCTTCTCAAAACCATATCAGGTCCACAACGAAATAACATCCCATTAATCCATTTAAATGGTGCACATTCTCGAATAAGTCGCTTTCTTTGTTTAAATGTAAATTCAGGAGGTACTTCAGAAGTATCCAAATAGTTGGCAATATCAGCAAACCAAGGAACCCTTATAGAGATAGCAAACAAATTTTCATCAGGGAACTCATCTTGTACAGGTGCTCGATCACCCTCTTCTTGTTTAATTCGAGATAGAAAATCTGCCACCTCATTAAATTTTCCTGGTCTGTCAAGTATTGTCACATTGAACTCCTGAAGAAGTAATAACCATCTCATTATTCGACCATTAACTACAGGTTTATTCATTAAATATTTTACAGCTGAGTGATTTGTGTAAACTGTAACTTTATATCCTGTAATATAATGATGGAACTTTTTAATGGCATGGACCACTGCTAAGAATTCTTTTTCTGTAGTCATGTAATTTCTCTTAGTAGACGTTAAGTTTTTACTAATAAAATATATGGCATATTTACCCCCATCCTCATCTTCTTGCCCTAATACTGCACCAATTGCATCATCTGAAGCATCAGCATAAATGTGAAAGGGAAGACTCCAATTTGGTCCACATAGTATAGGAGCAGAGACAAGCCTTTCTTTTATCATTTCAAATGATTGTTGACACTCAGATGTCCAACTAAACTCCACATCTTTTTGGAGTAGAGAAAACATAGGGGCCGCTATCTTACTGAAGCTTTCTATGAACCTTCTATAATAACCAGCATGTCCAAGAAAAATTTGAACATCTATTTGTGTTTGAGGTATAGTTAATTGTTGTCTGACTTCAATTTTTTTAGGATCAACTTTTATTCCTTCTGAGGAAATGTGATGGCCTAAGACTATTCCTTGTTCTACCATTATTAAGCACTTTTCATGGCTAAGGGACAATTGATTTTCCTCACAAACCTACAAGGCCCTATCTAGGTTTTGAAGGGCTTCATCATAGGTTGACCCATATACTATGAAATCATCCATGTAAACCTCTACACAATCGTTAACAAGTGTTGCAAATATAGCCAAAATGGCCCTTTGAAAAGTAGTCGGAGCATTACAAAGTCCAAAAGGAAGAATTCGGTATGCATACATACCCCAAGGACAAGTAAACATGGTCTTGTCTTGGTCCTCTAGTGCTACCTGAATTTGGTTGTAACCACTAAATCCATCCAGGAAAGAAAAATATTTCCTTCCAGCTAAATTGTCCAAAACCTGGTCAACAAATGGTAAGGGAAAATAATCTCTAAAGGTGGCTTTATTAAGTTCTCTATAATCCACGCAAATTCTCCTCTTGCCATTTTTCTTTGGTTCAACTACCATATGTGACACCCACTTACTATCTGAGATAGGATAAATAAATCCTGCACAGAGGAGTTTCTTAATCTCTACTTTAACAAGATCCTTTAATGCAGGGTTGAGTTGCCTCTGTGGTTGATGAATAGGCCTTATATTAGGATCAGTATAAATGTGATGAGTACAAACACTTGGGTGAATACCCCTCATGTCTATATAATCCCAAGCAAAAGCTTTAGACCTTTTTACCAGCACATTAAATAATTTACCCTCTTGTATTTTTGTCAACCAACTATTGATATTCACAGTTTTTCCTAGTAACAACATAATTGTTTTTGTTCCTGGATAAGCCGAAGTGACAGTATGTATTGGTCATACCAAAGTGTTGAGAGGACAACTATGAGGTATAAGTCAGTGAAATTTTGTAATATCATCAAAGAAATAACTCGTTCTAGGAATCATATTAGCCAAGGGACAAGGCATCCCCATGGTAACATAATTTTGTTCAATTCCACTTATATCAATCGGTTGTCCCAAAATTTCTTGTACATCCTCTATTACTTCTTCACTAGAACTTATAGCCAAATGTGCCACCTCATTCACTAACTCATCCTCTAAGTCTTCTCCATGTTGTTTAATCACTACCATGGCCAAAGAGGCCAAACTATCCTGCCCACTAAATTCTTTTGGTTCATCAACCCAAAATTTATTATACTCAATTGGTTTAGCAGGAGGATATAAAAATAAACGTTTACTATCTGGACCATGTGAAATGGTCATACCTCCTTCTCGACAATCAATTTTAGCAGTGACAGTAGCCAACCATGGTCTTCCCAAAATTATTGGATAACTATCTTTAGGTGTAAATGATTGAATTATTTGAAAGTCAACTGGATATTCCCATCCATCAACTTTAACAAGAACATTTTTTATAACACCTTTTGGAATGGCTATAGACTGATTTTCCATCTGCAAGACTGTAGTTGTAGGACTAAAATCTGTAAGACTCAACTTCTCCATTACATCCACCGTAATTACATTAATAACCGCTCCTAAATCCACCAATGCATTAGGTATTGCTACCTCATTAATTGTAATAGTAATTAGTGGACTCCCAGGATCATCATATTTTGGAGCAACCGTATTCCTAGATAAAAAATTAGCTAAATAACCATCAATATGCACAGTGTTTATTTTCTTTGGTTTCCTTCCTGGGGTTCTAATACAGAAATTGTTTGATCAACTGATTTAACTCAGGAATTTCCTTTATTGCCTGCAGCAAAGGAACCTCTATCTGCAATTGTTTAATCTCTTGAATTAAAGTAGTTTCAGAAGCTAATGACATTTCCGAAGTATCTTTCAGAATTGTTGATTTAGCGCTTCAGAAATGGTGCTTGAGTTTTCTCCTTTGAAAGGATATCTCTTTTCTCCTTTGGAGGAATATCTTTGCTAGACTCAGTCAAAGACTGACCTTCCTCCTCCCAAGGAAAACTAGCAGCTCCTGCTATTGAAGACTCACTAATATCCGTAGGTGGTGAATTATCTTTCTCAAAATTTTGAGAAAGAGGTTCGTCCACTATTTCCTCAATAGTGGGCGGTTGAAGTGTCCTACCGAAATGTAACAGAACACTTCCACAATGAATTGCATTAAGGCCTATGACATTATCTTGCTCCGCAATGTATACTAGAGTATTTTGTCTACTATTCTTTGGATTGGGAAGTGGTTATGCCGGAAGTTGAGGTTGACTCACCTGTTCAGTCTAAGGAAGATTCTGAGGTGGTGGCAACAAGTTTTGTTGTTGATTCCTCCTAGGCCCAGTATAAAATTGATTATGTCCTTGATTCCATTGGGGAGCAATATGTTGTGGGTACCATTATTGTTGCGACTAGTTTGGCCATTGTTGAGTTCCCCATGATTGAGTTTCCCATTCAGGAGATCCCCAATAAGGAGTTCCCCATGTAGGTTGTGGAGGGTAGGGTTGATTCCAAGAGGGAGGCCATTGATTACCAGCCTAGTTATTCTAGGGTCTCCATGTAGAATTGGAATTCTGGCCATAAGAAAAATTACCTCCTTGGCGCTGATTTAGCACATTTATTTCTTCTTCAACCTGAGCAGTTTTTTTCTTAGTATTTTTAAGATCGGTAAGAAGCTCACATTGATTGGTAGGGTGGCTTTACTCACAAAGTTGACAAACATTAACCTTATCTAATGGAAACTCCTGTAAAAGATGTTTATTTCGACACCTAGGACAATAGATTGACAAAGTCTCAGGGTTACAGGTCTTTGCTTGTATACCATCCAACATAGTATTCAATTGTACTAGTATGTTTGTCTTCAAATTTTCTATTTCTTCTCGAAGTTTACCTATCTCGTTATTCCCTTTGAAAAGAATTTTTTTTCGGATTCCTCCACGAGTACGTGAAATGTTTTGACACAAATCACATATTTCTTCGAGGTTTAATTGAGACACATCACCTTTTCCCATTAAATCAAGACTTCTTTGTGCAGCATCATCAAGTCCTTTAAGAAATATAGTCTTGAGAATCTCAACACTAATTGTTGTTTCCCCACATTGTTTAGATAAGAAAAGAAACCTATCCAAATAGTCTTCTAGACTCTCGTCCTCATTCTGCCGAAGTTTGAACAGTTCTTCCTTACGATCACTCACCCTACAATAACTATGATATTTATTCAAAAACACAATCTCCATTTCTTCCCAAGTTGTAATACCTCTAGACGGGAGTCCCATAAACTAGCGCATGGCTGAATCCTTCAAAGTAGAAGGAAACAACTTCAATTTTTGGTTGTCATTTTTATAGTCATAGGTTTGCAAAGGACTTAAATTCAAAAAGAAATTGGTCTGGGTCTTCCGAGGATAAACCACGAAATGTTGGAAGGAAAGCTGGAGAAATATTTTTCATTGTTGTATCATCATTGGAATCAAGAGCAATAGGATAAGTGAACGTCCTAGGTGGTGGAGGATCATTATTATTATGGTTTCCACCATTATGGTTGGCTTATGCCCTCCGATCTCCCATGATGTTTAGAGGAATATGCTCCTCCAAGAAAATTTGTACCACAGGACGGTCTTCTAGAAGATAGTGGAAAGCCTTTGGTGGGTTAGTCTCAAGTAATTTGTCAGCATAATAATCTTCTGAGCCTTGGGCCTCCCTTTGTATAACTGGAACATATTTTGGGGGGGTCTTTGGTATAAATCGTCCGTGAGGGCCTCTTTTCCTGACCATGCAGAAAAGGAAGCCACAGATAATATTTTTTTCCTAAAAGAGGTATTCAAGGAGTCTTTTATTAACACTTTAAGCAAAATAAGCCAAAAGGTCCCTGACAACGGCACCAAAAAGTGATAGGCTGTTGTTAGGTCCCATTACTTTAGAATAAAATATTCAAATTGTCGACCAGGTAGTGTTCAAGGCAATTTGCAATAGAAGAGTTCTGGAGTATCTCCCTCAAGTTCCTTAACTTTTTAAGAACAACTTTAAATTAATTCTAACTTCAAACTATTTAACTATCAAACTAAAAAGTAATATATTCCTAAGAAAACAAAAAATGCTTGAACTGTAAACATGAGTATACTAATTTAGAAAGCATAATAACTATGTTAAAGAAACATAGAATCAATTTAAACTAAGAAACTAATTATAAGAACATAAAAGCTTATAACAATCCATAAAACATTTTCTTAACAGTCAAAATTCCAACAGTAAATAAAAGAAACTACGGAAGTTGAAAAAATAACAGATACTTCAAAACTAAGATTTCATAACAGTGAATTCAAAAATATTAGTATGACAAAAGAAAACACTTATCTACTCCGGTCAAGTGGCCAGCTCATGGGAAAACACATTCATTCTCAGCTCACATCCACAGCTATTTCAGGTTGGATTGGGAAGTGGTTGCGCCAGAAGTTGAGGTTGACTCACCTGTTCAGTCTAAGGAAGATTCTGAGGTGGTGGCAACAAGTTCTGTTGTTGATTCCTCCTAGGACCAATATAAAATTGATTATGTCCTTGATTCCATTGGGGAGCAATATGTTGTGGGTACCATTGTTGTTGTGACTGGTTTGGCCATTGTTGAGTTCCCCATGATTGAGTTGCCCATTCAGGAGATCCCCAATAAGGAGTTCCCCATGTAGGTTGTGGAGGGTAGGGTTGATTCCGAGAGGGAGGCCATTGATTACCAACCCAGTTATTCTAGGGTTTCCATGCAGAATTGGAATTCTGGCCATAAGAAAAATTACCTCCCAGGCACTGATTTAGCACATTTATTTCTTCTTCAACCTGAGCAGTTTTTTTCTTAGTATTTTTAAGATCAGTAAGAAGCTCACATTGATTGGTAGGGTGGCTTTGCTCACAAAGTTGACAAACATTAACCTTATCTAATGGGCACTCCCGTAAAATATGTTTATTTTGACACCTAGGACAATAGATTGACAAAGTCTCAGGTTTACGGGTCTTTGCTTGTATACCATCCAACGTAGTATTCAATTGTACCAATATGTATGTCTTCAAATTTGCTATTTCTTCTCGAAGTTTACCTATCTTGTTATTCCCTTTGAAAAGAATTTTTTTCGGATTCCTCCACGAGTACGTGAAAAATTGCGACACAAATCACATATTTCTTCAAGGTTTAATTGAGACACATCACCTTTTCCCATTAAATCAAGACTTCTTCGTGCATCATCATCGAGTCCTTTAAGAAATATAGTCTTGAGAAACTCAACACTAATTGTTATTTCCCCACATCGTTTAAATAAGAAAAGAAACCTATCCAAATAGTCTTCTAGAATCTCGTCCTCATTCTACCGAAGTTTGAACAGTTCTTCCTTACGATCACTCACCCTACAATAACTATGATATTTATTCAAAAACACAATCTCCATTTCTTCCCAAGTTGTAATACCTCCAGACGGTAGTCCCATAAACTAGTGCATGGTTGAATCCTTCAAAGTAGAAGGAAACAACTTCAGTTTTTGGTTGTCATTTTTATAGTCATAGGTTTGAAAAAGGACCTTAAATTCAAAAAGAAATTGGTCTGGGTCTTCCGAGGATAAACCACAAAATGTTGGAAGGAAAGCTGGAGAAATGTTTTTCATTGTTGTATCATCATTGGCATCAAGAACAATAGGATAAGTGAACATCCTAGGTGGTGGAGGATCATTATTATTATGGTTTCCACCATTACGGTTGGCTTCTGCCCTCCAATCTCCCATGATGTTTAGAGGAATATGCTCCTCCACAAAAATTTGTACCATAGGACGGTCTTCTAGAAGATAGTGGAAAGCCTCTAGTGGGTTAGGCTCAAGTAATTCGTCAGCAGAATAATATTTTGAGCCTTAGGCCTCCCTTTGTATAACTAGAACTAATTTTGGGGGGGTCTTTGGTATAAATCGTCCATGAGGGCCTCTTTTCCTGACCATGCAGAGAAGGAAGCCACAAATAATATTTTTTTCCTAAAAGAGGTATTCAAGGCGTCTTCTATTAACACTTTAAGCAAAATAAGCAAAAAGGTCCTCGGCAACAACGCCAAAAAGTGATAGGTTGTCGTTAGGTCCCATTACTTTAGAACAAAATATTCAAATTGTCGACCAGGTAGTGTTTAAGGCAATCTGCAATAGAAGAGTTCTGGAGTATCTCCCTCAGGTTCCTTAACTTTTTAAGAACAACTTTAAATTAATTCTAACTTCAAACTGTTTAACTATCAAACTAAAAAGTAATATATTCCTAAGAAAATAGAAAATGCTTGAACTGTAAACATGAGTATACTAATTTAGAAAGCATAATAACTAAGTTAAACAAGCATAGAATCAATTTAAACTAAGAAATTGATTATAAGAATAGAAAAGCTTATAACAATCCATAAAACATTTTCTTAACAGTCAAAATTCCAACAGTAAATAACAGAAACTACGGAAGTTGAAAAAATAACAGATACTTCAAAACTAAGATTTCATAACAGTGAATTCAAATATCTCTCTACAAAATATCAGTATGACAAAAGAAAACACTTATCTACTCCCGTCGAGTGGCCAGCTCATGGGACAACACATTCATTCTTAGCTCACATCCACAGCTATTTCAGGAACACCTCTATTAACCATAGTTATCATCCATAACTCATAACTCAGAATTTCAGATAACAATCTCTTTATTTATAAACCTTGAAAAACATTTTATCAGCATAACATTGCTTTCACTGTATATCTTACTTCCAGCGACTATATCTTTTATAGAAAAATTATAACTACATGCTATATTTTAGCTAGTATAGATAACCACTGAAAAATATCTAAAACAAATCTACGTGTAACTCGTCTATCTTTAATCCTATTACGCAGAATTTAAGAGGCTCAAGTCGATCCATAAAGTCTTTTATTGAAAAGATAACAGAAATAACATCTTTTAAGAACAACAACATTTTCGGTCCATCATCCTAAAGTTCTGGAGCATACTTCCAGCATATATCTCTAACTGTTCTGGAGCATGTGCCAGCTAGATACTTCAATCTGTAACTTGATTGACCGATTATTATCTACAAAACACTTAAAACAACCCATTAAATCTATATTGGAAAATTACTTTAAGAAATCAAAAGAAATAAAGTTTATACAAGTTCTTACTAAAATTAAGCAATTATTTCTTCTAAAATTTAATTAATTGGCAGAGGATAGAGATTTGCATATATGAACCAGGTCTTTGTGGTATTATTATGATGAGGTTATTTTTACCTCATCAGCATATTTGCATACAGTTGTTGTGAAGTGGAATTTTTTGATGGAGGTTTCCTGTTAACAACCCCTTGCTCTTGGGATGTCACATTAGGCGTTGGTTCCATTTGGTCAAAATTTCAAAATTTGTGAGAAGTCTAGCTCCATTTTTTCCAAAAGATAAAAAGTATCTATTGGGATCTATGAATAGGAGTACATCCATTATTATCAATATTTGAGGATCTTGTGAAGTGTCATCAATCTGTTCTTGGGTTAGGTTTTGTTCAGCATTATTCAAGGTAAACTCATCATCAAAAGATGGTGTAGTTGCATGTTGTTCATATGAGGATGACCCAAAGTGCATCATCCTAGTGGGATTAAAAGTAAGGTCAGTTTTAGGATCCATTTATTTTATTTTTCTTTGACACCTTGTTTCGACCATATAAGACCTAATATGCTAAAGATGTTTTGGGGATTTTTGTAATTTTTGATGTTTTTTGGATTTTTGTGATTTTCAAATATTTTTGGATTTTTTATTTTGAAGGATGAAAAATTAGTATGAACTTACACTATATTTTGGGATTTTTTATTTTAAAGGATGTTTGCAAATGATAATGGACTTGTGATATATTTTTGGATTTTGTTGATTTTAAAGGATGGTTTCCAAATTATGGTAGACCAAGGTAATCAAAGGAAATATCTAGACCTCAAAAGAATAAATATTCACATGATAATTGATAAAAGTTGAACCTAAACTGGACTTATGAGATTTAGGCCTAATTGTTAATAGGATGATGAAAGATTGTGACATCAAGATATTCAAAGGATGACTATGGTTTGATCAAAATATGATTGGTTTCTTGGTTTTAAAATGCGAAGGTTGATGTCCATGATGTTGGATGAAAAAAATTAATCTAAAGGTGTAACTAAGCTAAGCAATATGGAAAGTGCAATATTAAACTAGGAAGAAAATTTGGAAAGTCTTAGGTCTCTATATCAGGCCGTTGTGCTAATTAGGTCTAAAGTATGGATCCTCAGGAATAAACCCTAATATCTTAGTGCAAACATATGTGTTAAGGAAATTTACATATGCGATACAAAAAGCCTCAGATGTGGTACAAAAATTACATTACATAATAGTATCATATATGTTATAGAATCAAATAATTATGTTACAAAGGAAAATATGTTATAGATTTTGTCAATTGCATCACTTTGGTTTTCTTTTAGGTTTTTGTAAGAAATTACAGTACAAAAATTATAGATGTGGTGCAAAACACAAATGCGTTACAGAGAGAAGATGTGGTATAGAAAAAAAATGCAACACAAAAGCCTACAATTGTATGACTCTATTTTATAGATGTGTTATAAAATAGAGATGTGGTACAACAAACAAATGTGGAATAGAAACTTGCAACTACATGACTCTGGTTTATAGATGCCTTATAGGATACAAAAGTATGACTCTAGTTGGTTTTTTGAAATCAAGTATTCTAAGTAATTTTTCATGTTGGGCTTATTTAGTTTTTAGATAGAGTACACTCAGAAAAAACTCAAAAGAAAAAATGGTTTTTTGACTCTTGACTCTTGGGAAATAAGGCTTAATGCCAAAAGGTCAATGGTGTCACTTGTATAACACAATTTCAAACACTTGAAGAGAAGTACAACTTAATTATTCAATTAGGTGTGTACTTGATGTAGGCCCACCACACAAAAGTGCCAATACCCCAAGATTAGTGTGAAACACCTCTCTTTCAAAAGCAGATAGCTATAAGTGGCACAAGCCCAATATAGCAATAGGCTCACCTTTCCTCTCTCCCTGAGAAGCTAGAGAAGCCAAACCCAAGAATTTATATCTCTACTTAAGGGAGTACATGGTGAGTAACTTCAAGCATGGTATTGTACCCTACACTACACCAAGCTATGACTAAAAGCTCCTAGGCTTATAATTAAGAAATTTTCTTTGTGGGGGACTACAATGAACAGAGAGTTCATATGTAATAGCTTGAGATTGGAGGGGTCTCCTCCGCTCTTTTCACCAAAGCAAGTCTCAGCGGATCAAGGATCTCACGGCTTGATTTTGAATGACGCTAGCAACTTGTTGGGGTACAACTTTTACTCTCCCCCCTTTGTATACCCTACCGAGAAACATGGTTGGAGTCAAACCCTGTGGTGATGAAATCCCTAGGAAGGCCCCCTACTGAAAATAAAAAGAGGCTATTGTGTGTTTCTCTTGCACCCAAGATTGCACAAGTGCATGAGGGGAGAGGATATGCACAAATAACCTGGGTTGACACAATTGTGCAAGCACACCAACCACAAAAGATAATGGTTCTTTTCAACCCCAAATCAAATGTTATCTAATATAAAATATCAAAGACATATAGGTTTGGAAAATATTTTTTTTGACTAGCGAACCTGCACCAAATAGATTAGTAGTTTCAAACAATGCATTTGTCAACATGCTACAATAAAGAAAGTATTTCAAAGTATACCATTTGCAAATGATCATCACAAAGTTGTAAATAGAAATCAGTAACCAAAAAACACCTAATCTATTTGAATCAAATTACATGCAAAAATGGAAATTGAATATTTTATACCTTATTTATTCAACAGACAGATGTGGCACTATATCTGAAAATTGTTTCATAGAATCAGTTGTGGCGTAGAAACCTTTAGATGCATCACAAGAAATGATTGTGGCGCAAAATTACAATTGCATTACACAACCTGCAAATACCAAAAACACCAAAAACAAACAAAAAATACAACCAAGAAAGGATAAATCCAAGGTTAGGGTTTCAAACAATCAATTTTCAACTCTCTACAATAATAAAAAACAACAATTATTAGCTAAAATTTGAAAACTTATAATCTCATACAATTGTGTCGTATAAGTCAATAGATGCATCATAGAAATCTATGCATGCATCACAGAAACCCAGAGATGTGTCATAAAAAACAAATGCATTACAAAAATCCATAGATGTTTCATTGCACTCAATAGATGCATTACAAAACCTGTAACTTCAAAAATTCATATTTTCTCAAAAAAATTGTTAGCAAGTTAACATCAAGTTCACCAATTGTATGACTAGAAATCAAGAAAATGGCTTAAATCATAAACAACCATGTAAACCATATGATTCAAGCAAAATAGTTCTAATATATCAATGAAGAACAAATAAATGCAAGAAATATGAAAGATCAATCAAACATTATACCTTTCTCACATCAAACATTGAATCACCTCCATTGTCCTTCTCAATTTTTCTTTGTAAGCTATTGTTGCTCTCATATTTGTATGTGCATTCATAAGCTCAAATGGATATGATAGAAAAATCTTGAAGATCATGGTTCCTTTCGAATAAGGATGAATATTTTATTTTATAGAAGATGTGGGTTTGATGGATAGTCAAGATTTAAGGAAGAACTAAAAAGATCAATGGTGGAGAATTGATGAGAGGAATTGATTGATCTATTAACTAGTTGCATGATTTTAGATAACTGATTGCATGATTCAGTTAAGATAATTGATTAGGATAATAACTCAAACTGAGTGTTAGTGAATTGAATTTATTGATGAATGGACTGAAATTGATTGATTAGTGAATTGAGTAAGTCTCAGTTAGAAGATGAGTTGGAAATGCATGAGATTTAATAATTAATCAAATTAATTAATTATTAAAGGTATGTGCAAAATGAATTAAATAAATAAATAGAGAATGGATAATGTTGAGAAATTAATGGATAAATTAAATAATTAAAATAATTATTTAATTAAGGAAAGGGATAATGGATAATTAATTAAATAATAATAATTTATTTAATTAATTTAAAAGACTAGGGATAATTAGTGACGTAATTAAATAAAGGAAATTTATTTAATTAATGAAGGAATAATAATAGTAATGTGAATTAATTAAATAATACAAAATTATTTAATTAATGGCAGAATGTGAGATTAGTAATAATTAAATAATTGAAAATTATTTAATTGTATAGATAAGATGAGAATTATTAAAAAAATGATGCTTGTAGGCTTAGGACAATTTTATTGTCTATAGAAACAAGTAGATAATTACCCTTAAACAAAGTTCATATCATTTCACATGGTCACCCAAAGAAAGCTTTGTTAGAGAATGCCAAGATTTGAAAGCATGAAACAACCTTCCACTAGTGAACAAAATATGAGAACAATAGTATGTCTATCAATATACAAATGAAGAGTGTATAAATGCAATAATAAACCTTACATATATAGGCAAGGATGAGGAGGTGAAAAGGTAGGAGACAATGACTAACTACCCCTCCAAACGTGCAACATGTGTGAGCTCACTTGAAAAGTGTGTGAGAAAGTGGAAAGCATGCATGCAATAGGTGTCTAGTCAAGTGATGATGACACATGTCTCAACCATATTAAGTGAGACAAGAGTATGAAATAGCTTAAGTAAACTTAAGCTAAGTGTGAATAAGTCAATCCTAGAAAGGTGATTAGCTAACTATATGAATAATGACTCTATTTACACTAACAAGATTTAGAGTAAATCTTGAATCCAACAAATATACAATCTAAACTAGCGTGTTGCTATCACTATGGTGTTTATAATATCAAACATGGCCATAGATAATTTCAACATAATGTAACTACTCACAAGTAAACAACAATGATAAAAAATTCTAAAAATATCAATCATGTATAAAACACATGTATAAGGTTATTGAGTCAATCAAGTCCAATGACAAAGTAACATATGAGAAGGGTTGTGGTTGGTTCTATTTTTGGACAGACTAAATTTAGGAAACATCTCAAAAAGAAAGGGATGCAGGAGGAAGAGAAAGATGCTACTAATGCAAGGGATACTGACTGAAGGGAGTATATCTCCAATATTGGGGATAAGTGGAAGTTAACCGCCACTGCCAAATAATGATGTTTTGCTCTGTGGTTTTTTGGTTTTTTGGTAATCTAGCTATTGGTTCTTATAGGTTTATTAAGAATTTTTATTATGTTATGGGCTTTATATGGTGGTATATTTATGCTAAGACTATTACCTATATTTTTTATTTGATTAAGAGGCCTGTGTGCCTATTGAAAATCTTATATTTGGCCTACATGCCCTTGTTAACTCCTTTATAGTTGCTAGACTGATTTTGGTGGTTTTGGATGTTTGACTGGATGTTGTTTGTCAATCTGTTTCTTTGAGTTGTTTCTACTTTATTCTACTATTGTACAAGATCAAGGTCCTCCCCTGCTAATCTAATAAAAAACAAAGTAACATAAAATAAAATATGGTACAAACAATCCCATTAAGTATCTTAAATAAAAAGAAAACTAATAATAAATGATCACCCATAGAGCACTTCATAAAAAATACTAGGTTTAATGTTTCTTTTTTTTTAAGTAACTAAGGTAATTGGATTTCAATTTTAATTTAAGGATGAAGGTCTATTCAAAAATAAATAAATGAATAATTTATAGGTTGTATCTCCTCTTATAAAGTTTTACATGTCCCATGACATAACCTAATAGTAACTATTTTGTTTTACATTCTTTAAATCATTATGTTGTTTTAACCAATATAACATAATATTTTACCAATTTTAAGATGTGAAAATGATTCTAGAACCTATGGGTTATGGGCCCATAGTGCAATTGAAAATATACTTATGTAATAAATGAAGGTGTCAATTTTAAATAGATATATAAAGTATAGTAAAAACACTTTCTAAAAATAAACACAAAACTTAAAGGAAATTAGCATGGAAAGAATTTTTTACTATTACAAATACTAATTTACTAACTCTATTTCAAAGATAACTCCATTTAAGAGGGTATTAATTGAATAGAATTATGAACAAGTCTAGAACTTAATGCCACTCAAGTTGTCATATTTTAATTAATATATCACGATGTAAATTTGAACTTTCAAGAGTTTTGTAAATCATCCAACTGTTGGATTTATATGAGTGAATTATCATACTTACCTTTTATAAGGAAGTTAATGCCTAAGTTTGAAGTGTAAAGGAGAGAAATAAATTTGACTTGGGTATTAATATTTATAAAAAAATATTCTCCATGCATATATAAGAAGCCTAAAGAGTTTAAAGACTTTACATACATTCTACAAGAGAAAGAAAAAATTCATCAAATCATTAGATATGCAATCAATGCCTTGTATTAGCATAAATGAATAATACAATTATTTCATTTATATCTTGAATAGTAAATTTGTGAATGTTGATCATGCTACAATGAAGTGTGAAATCCATGTTTGGATAAACTTTAGGAATTTGGTCCTTAATAGTACTATCAAACTTTTATATCTAAATTAGATAAGAAAATCACCAAGCTTCTAAAGATGTGAGGCTTGTACCACCATTGTATTTGCAAAGAATGGTAGAATAGTGATTTCAACAAATATGGTTCATCCAAATAATCCTACTACTAAAAAATTCCAAAATGTTTTCCTCTTTATTTTAGAATAACCCTTTTCGATTCCCAACTATGAACTCTAGTTGCTCAACTAAAACATAAGAGAAAGCTCTTTGAGGGGCTATTATGCTAATGGTTCTCATAACAAATTTCACTTATATTGACTCAAAGTTAAGAATCTTGTAAGTCTTTGCATCTCAAACAAGCCAGGGAATGTTAAAACCATTCATTTTTTCATGGGCATCTTACTACACCTTAAAAATTCCAAGGATATTTTGAACTACTATAAATTATTATTAATGGACTAGGAGGACTTTGATGAGAAAGTTAAGGATTTGTATGAATGCCTTGGCATTTAGACCCTTAGTTTATAAATTTTCATGCGATACACCATCTTTTGTGCTTATTCAATTGAGGTGATTGTCTTAACCTTTGCATTGACTTGAATTCACATTTAATTTTTCATGATATTCCTAATTATTGTTGTTGATCTTATTTGCACATCACCCATTATTCACTCTAAGTTGTCTCTAATGAAACTCAACATATAAACTGATTGACCAATTAAATTAAATTTAATGTTAATGATGAGACTTTAATTTTTAAGTTAAGTTCATGTTATATAGATGCAATTGTATGCTTAATAGCTTTTTGGTCCATGGAACACATCCACAATCTATAAATACTTGATCAATCAAAGATGTTTGACTAAAAAGATCCACTTGAAACTATATAGAGATTCCACTTCAATAGATACATGAAAAAAAGATGAAACATGCAGAATATTAACCACCAAAATATGAACTTCCTTCCTCAATTAATCATTTATACAAACCGATACTAGATCTATAAAATTTTTGGAAAAATGGTGTAAGAAGTATTCATGCAACTCCTAGCCACAAAAATCAAAACTTAATATTTAAAGAAAAAAGTTGGAGAATTTGATATTATACCATGAAAAGCATGACCCAAGACTATAACAAATGTAAAGTGTGATTGATAAATAGAAGAGTTAAGGCATAGAAATTGATAAGAGGCAAAGTGAACCTTGAAACAAGTAATAATCTTAATGTTTGTGATATTGTAAGTGTATGAACCAATACACCACCACTACTCAACACATGATCTTTGTTGTTTTTGGTTGTCAACAATATTAAGTAAATGGCCTTGAATCAAGCAATCAGACTTAAGTGTGTCATTGGTCAGATTAAAGGTAAATCTTTGATAGCTAGTTCTCAATCATATCCACTAATTGCATGTTTAGACTTCCAAAAATCTAATCTTCAACAAGACAAACCAATCTACAAATGTCCAAGTGAATGGATATTATATCTAACTTCTCTTTGACTAGGTCATTGTAGTTTGATTGTTTAGGTATTTGGTTTCTACTGGTTGCCAATTTCGCCTATAATCAAGTATCCAGCAACCTTCAATTTTACTTATATCTAACTTCTCTTAGGAATGAAGTATCCTCCACCACACATTGCACATACTACATACATGCTTCCTATATCTCTCTATCTATATAACATAAATTATTATCAATTGGGTTCATCTTAGGTCATGATGGAATGCCACAAGACAAAGAAATGGGCAATGAAAAAAAAATTGTTTAACACGTAAAGTATTGCACCCAAAAAAGTTCCTACAAAAAGTAACATAAAATACAATCTTTTCAAACAATCATGCAGTTAGACTGCTCAATTAATCTACACTACATACAAATTGTGTGGATTCCACTTCTTTATGTGGTTAAAAAAAACAAACAATAGAGATTCCATTTGCATTTGTCAAAAAAGAACCCATGTGTAAATGCAATTCAAAAGTGTGATTACTTTCTAACTTGAGAATAGTTAGTGGAATTTAACGAGGTCTAAAATTCCAAAGGAAACCTCATTCTACATCTAAATGAAGATGGTCGGGATAAATATTGTGGCCTCATTATCCACTTCAATTGGAAAAGGAATAACATGGAATAGAATAGCCACTTTTTTAACTGCAGAGTGCATTTGACAAAAATAAATAAGGCTTTACTAGTCGATAGCAAAGGAATGACAAAGGTTAAGGGGACCAACAACATTTCAATGGTTTAAACATTCATGCAATTATTATATATGGATGTTTTGGTTATGATAGTTTATATGAATTATATTTTTATAATTTTTTTTACAATTGAATATGAAATTATTGTTATCATATATAAAGATAATTTCTAAAGATAATAAATAGAATTATAGTTGAGAAGTATCATTTGATAGTACTTCGATCTCAATTTTAATAGCTTAGATTTTAAAATTTAGATCTAGACTATCTATTATAGAGTTTGAAGTAGATATATCAAGTTAATATTTGGGTTCATAACTATTTGGGGTAACTTTACTTGACCTTTCAAATATAATTTTCATCTCATATTACTATTATTATGATGGATACAAGAAAATTTTAATTCTTCAAATGTTTGAACAATATAAAATGTTTTATTATTTTTAGTCTAGTACGAGAGAGGAACCCAAGTTGCCAACAATTGTATTCATGATTTTTTTGGTTGATTCTCAATGTAATATAATATGGATGCTTTAATTGGAGAAGCTTCCCATGTCTTATTAGTTATCTCTTAAAGACTTCTAATAATTTACTACAATAAAAATTGATATATAAAAAATTTGTGTTTGAAAATTATTTGTTTTCTATGATAGTAGTCTTAGTTTAGCTATAAAAAAAATTTGTAAGAAGCCTATGGTTTGATATGTATTTACTTTTGTAGACATGCAAAAATGTCTAATTTGTACCACACATCATTAAATTTGCATTTTATCATATCCATCCCCGACATTGCATAATTCATCATTTTCATCACTTGCATCATGAGTTCCCCTTTTTAACATCATTTTCTATCATTTTATCCTAATTTCCTCTATTAATTAAGTAATATTGAATTATTTAATTAATCCATCATATTTAATTAATTTTCCTCTTATCCCCCCTATTTGAATAATTTTTATTTATTTAATTAATCATAATCTAATTTTCCTCTAATGTCTCATGATTAAATAATCATGAATTATTTAATTATCTAACCATCCTAGTTGCATGGAATATTTTTTTTTAACAAAGAATATCCTAATCCTCCATAATTAAATAATCTTGAATTATTTAATTGTTCTAATTTCTCTCTCAAAGGCATATTCCCATGGAATATTCTTTTTTAAAATATCCTACAATATCCCAATCTTCTAATTCATCCTCAACCCTTCATTTCTTGATCTAATGTTCACCTTTCATTTTGAAATATCTTAAACCAATTTATTAAATTGTGGAGATATTTTGAGTTCAAATTGATCTTGATCTTTCATCTTCCTTGATTCACTCTATCCATTGATCTTAAGATCTAATCTCAACCATTGATCAAAATCTTGAAAATATATAAAACAAACATCATTCCTTCATTATCAACACCCAAAAACTTTGAATTCTTAAGCACATCCATATCATTGAGCATTTAAGCAATTATCATCATCTAGGTCATCATTTCATGATTTTGCAATCATGGGAGCTTCTTGATTGAGCAATCCAACACACCATCAACCATTAAAATGGAATGCAAGGTTTGCATTTGGTTTTTTTTCATGTTTTTATTATGATTTTCATTACTATATCCTAATTTCTAACCATGTATGCATTCAATTTCATTTGTAAGTGGTATTTGGTCATTTCTTAATTTAGGTATTGTGAATTCTAACCTTTATTTGATAATTCATGTTTCATTTCTATTTTCCACTAGCCCTTATACCGACGAAGTCTCGATGAAACATTTCTAAGATGTCTTAATCCCGAAGAGGCATTGACCGCCTTACAAGAGGTACATGAAGGTATTTGTGGGTCTCATTCGAGTGGACCTAATCTAGTTAAGAAGCTACTAAGGACTAGATACTACTGGCCTATGATGGATCAGGAAGGTAATCATTTTGCTAGGAAATGTCTTCAATGCCAGTAACATAATGACCTTATTCATGCACTGCCATAGGAGTTACATTCGGTCACTACACCATGGCCCTTTTCATAGTGGGTACTCGACCTCATAGGAAAAATATCCCCTACCACATCAAATAGACATAAATTCATTATAACCACCACAAAGTACTTTACAAAGTGGATAGAAGTTGTACCCTCAACCTATATCACATTCAAGAAAATAACTAAGTTCATTCTAAATTATATAGTTTTTCGCTACAACATACCTCAAATCATTTAGTGACAATGGAACTCTGTTTAAGAATCAAGACATTTGTGACATTTGTTCTAAGTTCCAATCCAAAACCTCTTTTCTACCTCGTATTACCCCCAAGGAAATAGTCAGGAAAAAGTGTCGAATAAAACTATCTTTAAAATCCTCAAGAAGACTATTAATGATGTCGTTTGTGACTAGCGTCTCCAACTAAATCTAGCTTTGTGGCCCTATCGAACAAGCATCCACACACCCACCAGTGCTACCCCTTTTTCCCTACTATATATCTTCCTAGAACCAAAGCTATCTTACCTATAGAGGTTGTAATTCCTTCCTTAAGGGTATCCTTGCAGAATCTTGTCAACAATGAAGAATATCGAGTATCTAGACTCCATGAGCTTGAGTTGTTAGATCAATGATGTTTGAGTGCTCTAAACCATTTCCAAGAATATCATAATTGTCTCAAATGTAGTTACAATAAAAGAATCAAGAAGATAAGCTTCCAAGTGGGTGACTTAGTCCTAAAGGAAAATCAAAAGATTCAACTAAATCAAGAGGGAAAAGGAAAACTTGAACCAAATTGGTTGGGACCCTTTGTGATCACTGCAAATTATGGCTTTAGCGCATATCAGTTGGCTACCCCTATAGGAAAAATTTTGGTAGAACCTATCAACAGTAGCCATCTTAAAAATTTCTACATCTAGCCTATTGAAATATCCCAAAAAAAAGTCAAAAAAATCAAAAAAATTATCAAAAATAGTAAAGAGAAATAAATCATCATTTTAGTGAAAACCACCATTTTGGTGCTTCTAGGATAGGTATTGTGGTGAAAACTTGGCAAATAGGCATCACATTTGAATAAGCTCCACCTCGTCATCTATCAAAATTTATCTTCATCCATCCATCCCATCCATCCATTATCATAATAAACTTGCATCCAACCATGGCTTGACTACTTGTAAAGTGTCTAACCTTGTCACACCTTCACCATCCTCTACCTGCATCATCCCATTTATCCCTAATAAATGTAATCTTACACCTAGCTGGGGGCATCCTCATGAACCTGGTGGATGGATTGGATCCTTGTTCATATCTCAAGTCTTGTATAACTCCAAAAACCAAAAACATCCATATAATCTTAAAAATAAAAAATATCCATATAATCTTGAAATTTCAAAAACATCCAAATAATTCTCAAAAATACAAAAATATTCATAAAAATTTCAAAAACATCAAAAATATTATTAGTAATCCAAGTATGATCTAATAGCCCAGTCCAATAATCAAACTACAAAGCCTCTGCATAGTTATGTAGGAAAGGCCATCACCGATGAGCCCTTGAGGCATTAGGTTAGTCCCCTTAGGTCCTCTTCATTGGGTTTAAATATCCTCAAAATGCCAAAAAGATCAAAATATCTTCAAAAACACCAAAAACAACCTCAAATAACCATCAAAAGCACAAAAACATTCAAAAAATCTTTAAAACACCATCTTTGTCATCGCCTATCCGTAATAAACTATCCACTTATAATAAACTTATTATCACCCTCATCCTTTGACAATACAATCAAACCAAACATAGCAACTATCAAAATCTAAAAAATTTAAGCAAAATCATGAAAGCTTGATCATCATTAGATAAAAACAACACCTAAATATCAATTTCCTATCAATCTTCATTATCATTACCATCAACATCCTAGTATAATCCTTAACGGATATATCATTCCTACAACGGGCATCATCAATGGATAACATCTCTATACTAAATCATCTCTGGAAAGTGATATGGCATCTTTGTTCATTTGTTTTGATCTTTTCTTTTGATTTATCTTATTGTCTCATTTTGATGACCTCTCAAAGATGTTTGTCCAAAAAAATTAAAGAGGAAGGAATGCAGCATGATCATTGATTTTGTATGTCATGTTTGTTGGATATTCTTGTGATACGGCCATGGAAAATACTTTCCTTGTGTGTGCGGAATTCATTTCAAAAGTATAAAGTGGCCTTGCATGTTAGGTTCTTCATACCTCTCTATGCATTGGTCCAACATGCTCTGAACTTCTAAACCATACACTCATAACGAGGTTTTTGTATGATTGGTATGAATAGGAATACTCCTCTTGTTTGCAAATTCAAAGTCCACACAATAGATAGAAAGTCACCTTGGTTCTTCATACCTCGGTGCATTGTGTCTATTTGCTACATTAGTAATGATTGTAAATTAATTAGTTTTCCCCAAAAATCAAAAGCATACTCATCAATTTTTTCATACATCATCAAATATCGAATCATTATCATTCATATCCACATTCATAAAAAATGGATTTTCAATAAATTGAATCAACACCATCTATTCTTCTATCATCTAATCTATCTCTAACCATCATCTCTAACTGAAATCAATCCTCTACATCCTGCAATCATAACATCATTAATACCGAATGCATCCTACATCCACAAACTCATTAGCTATCCATCCATCCATTGCATATCATATATCATCATATCATGTCACATCCATACATCATGCATAATATAAATAGAAAGCATACACATCAATAGTTGCATTGAAATCATGCCATCTCATATATCATCATAAAAAATGAACATGTCATGGAACATCAATCAACTGTCACATGTGTGATACATCATAAATAAATATATACGAGGCTCAAAAGGCTAATAAATTTATATACATCATAAAAAATCATGTCTACATCAAAAGTGCATCAAAATATACATCAATATGAGTAAATATCTATCCACTCCTATGCTCCTCTTGGTCAAGAGGTGGCCTTGTATCCTACTTCTACTCTCCATGCCCTGTAGATCTTTGTGCATGTTGACTATGGGGGGTGACCTATGAGGCTGTAGAATATGCCTCTATGTATGATG
>VDFB02009066.1:0-19978 GCA_007258455.2 Sequoia sempervirens | reverse complement strand
TATTTATATAAATATATATATATATATATTCATCATTCCCACAAAACTTTATTAAATAATTACTTCCACATTAAAATAATTAAAATCAACTATTTGCAAGATTCTAAATAAGTATCCATTAAATTTCTTATTATATAATAATTATCTTTTCAAGATTACTTGTTCATAACAATTTAAATCAATTTATCTAATAATACCACTTTTACTTTTAACGAATTAGTTTAATTTGATCATTTGTTCTAAATTATTTGATTTGATTTAATTGATTATTATTTTAATTCCTAATTATATTTCAAATAACCTTGCAATTTCACTTATGATCTAATTAATTATTTAAACATGACTACTAACATATTATATCTTCCACAAAATCAAATAACCGCGATTAATCAATGGAAGCACACAATTTACTCACACAAAGTTTAGAGACAAGCCCAGAGCCGCGGTATTCTGAGTTTTGCTTTGTTTTTGCGTTTTATTTTCTAAATTTAACTTCTTTTCTTCTATTTTTTAATTTTTTAATGGTTTCTTCCTCATTGTTTTGTTCCTAAAAATCTTTCTTTCTTTTCCATGATTTATTTCAAATCTATCCAATAAAACTAATTTTAAATAGCAAACATGATTTTCTAGCCATGCATCTCAATTATCCACAAAACAATTAATAATAATTTATTCTTCAAATAAAATCAATAATTAAAATAAATTAAAACTATTCCTTTTATTTCCTATGTGCATTTAATTTCTACCACCAATTAATTAAATAAACAACTATAAAGTAAGAAATATTATAATATCATTGTTTAAATGAAATTCTAAATGCAACTATATGTTTACTAAGTGTTTGTGTGTGTGAGAGAGACCATTCCATCTTAACCCTACCAGGTAGCTAGCCTCCTCTACCTTAACCACACCCCTGGTCTTTGACAACCTGCAACTCAAGAAAACTCAGGCACCCATTAATAGATTAGTGTCCAAGAAAATATAAATCAAAGCAATATAATTTATCATTCCAAAATAACATTTTCTATATTGCATCATTTTGAAATAAAATAATATTCATTGCATTTCATCTTTTTCAAAATAAAATAATCATTTATTTATTTCATCTTTCAAAATAGCATAAAATTTATTCTACCACACACAATAATCCATAAATCAATTTCACATAAAGTAAATGTGAGTGGCATCAAAGTCTGAGACGTGACATCTAAGGATGGCTTTGTGCCAATTAAGCCTCAGGCTAAGGGTTGTGGTCAAAATAGATCTTTAAGGGATAGGTAGAATGAAGAGGGTTTTAATTGGTTTGAGGTGTTGGACACTTTAGCCTTGGAGGAAGGAATCATGACAGATGTGCCTTATGGTGTTGTTGGTATGGGTTGTGATGTGCAAGGACGGGGGTCCAGTCATGATCTTCATTTCTCACAGGGCGTGTGAGATCATTTGGTGTCTCCCAATGGTCCTATGCAAGATGATAATGATATTGTTTTAGAAGATTTGGAAAAGGAGGGGCTAGCTTCCAAAAAGAGTAAGGGGTCTTCTCCAACCTTGGGGGTGCAACAATGCACCCTTATGAAGGGACCATCTGAGTTCTCTTCTAAAAGTGGTCGTAAGAAGGATCTTGAGAAAATTAAACTTACTGGAGATTTTTTGGTGGAATTTGGGTCTGTTAAGCCCATTGATGCTTACTTTTCCCAATCTCTTCCATGATTATTCTCTCCTAGAATGTAAGGGGGTTGAATAGCACCTCCTGTCAAAAGGCTATTTATGATTTGGTTGCAGTCCATTCTCCAAACATTTTTTGTGTTTAGGAGACTAAAATTTTAGTTGATTTCATGCTTCAGTGTGCTTCTCATATCTAGTGTTTTGGTTAGTGTCAGTGCATTGGTTCTCAGGGGAGCTCTGGGGGTTTGGCTCTTTTTTGGAATCCAAGAAAGGTTGCTCCCCTGTGGTGGATTTCTAGCAATTCTACTATCTTCGTGGTTGCCTCCACTTTGAAAATAGGTGAGACTATTTTGGTTTCTAATGTTTATGCTCCAACTAATATTTGTGGAAAAATATGACTTTGGGATCATATAAGGTATGTCAGATCTTGTGCTCTATATCTTCCTTGGGTCTTAGCTAGTGATTTCAATTCTATGTTGAGTTTGGAGAAGAAAAGAGGTGGGTTACCTAGGCTTGGGCCTGCTTCTGATATTTTTTAGGAGAATGTGGATTCTCTAGCTTTAATTGATGCTAAGGCTTCTAATGGGGTTTTCACTTGGAATAATAGACAGAGTGGAGAGGAAGTGACTTTTGAAAGGCTGGATAAATTTCATGTCTCTAATTTTTGGGTGGGGGTAGCTTGGTTACTGGTTATGAGATTCTTGATTGGAGGGGTTCTGATCATTGGCCAATTAAATTTTCAACAACCTTTTTTACAATTCCCAAGAATCCTCCTTTTAATTTCCACTTATGTGGCTTGGGGATTCTTCCCTGCATGATCTAATGGCCCAGTGGTGGCGTGATGGAGGTCCTTCTTATGGTACAACTATGTACTCCTTTGCTAAGAAACTCCAATATGTCAAATATCACCTTAAGAGATGAAATAGGTTATGTTTTGACAACCTAAAGGCTATGAAGAGGAATGCTCAGGCGCGCCTTAATGTGATTACTCATCAAATTCAAGATTATGGTTTCTCGGATGCTTTAGGAAGAACTGAATCCCAAGCTACGAGAATAGTGGAGGAGTGGGAGCTTTGAGAGGAGATTTCTAGAAACAAAAGGCTCAAATTGATTGGCTTTAGGAAGGGGACAATAATACTACTTTCTTCCATCATTATGTGTAGGCTTTTCATAATAGGAGTTTTGTTTCCTCTCTAGTTTTGGAAGGGTGCCGCATTTATTCTCTGCAGGCTTTGTCTCATGAGGCTAGACAGTTTTATTCTGCTCCTTTTTTTACTAAAAATTTCCCTCCTGCATAAGATGAGGAGAATTTGGTCCTTGCTTGCATTCCCTCCCCACTAGTACACAAACAACAATATATGACTAAATAAACTACTAAAAATTGCATATAAATTACTAATTCTAGTCACGTGACTATTAGTGGTTTATTTGTAGTCATTTATAACACCACTAAATTTATGACTAAACTATTTTAGTCATTTATTTAGTCACGTTAGTGATTTATTTATTCATATATTTAGTCATTAATTTAGTCATTGATTGTTGTTAATTGGTCATTTATTTAGTCATGGTAGTCATTACTTTAGTCATTAATTTAATCATATATTTAGTCATTAATTTAGTCATTACTTTAGTCATTACTTTAGTCATTACTTTAGTCATTTATTTAATCATTAATTTAGTTATATATTTAGTTATTAATTTTGTCATATTTAGTCATATATTTAGTCATATATTTAGTCATTAATTTAGTCATATTTAGTCATATATTTAGTAATTATTTTAGTCATTAATTTAATCATTACTTTAGTCATTAATTTAGTCCATTAATTGGTAGTAAATATAGTCATGAAATGAATAATTTATTAAATACCATAAATTTTATAATGCAAAACTAACATAATATTAAACTTGAATTAAAACATAAAAGCAAATAAAAATATTACATATACGAACAAACTACAACATGTTAGAATTAAAAGATTGATTCAACATTATAATAAATAAAGGTAATTTGCAATAAAAAAATTTAATGCATATATATATATATATAAAGTTACAAGATGTCAAAGTTGTCTAAGAGTTTCCAACTCTTTCAAATACACCCTGATAATTAAGATCCCTCAACAACACATTTAAAATATTGCATAAAGCAGTGAGCCAAGATGTCTAACATTAACTAGTACATGATAAATATGTTCAATTATGTCATTTTTTGCAAATATTTTAGTGGCCACCGTGTGAAGGTTCCCTCTTTCTCTTTCAAACGAACAACTCCATCTATTTTGTCTTCATAAACAAGGGGTATGTTACTTGTGACCTTTAAAATGTTTACATTTGCATCTCATGTTCCTTTCAAGCTGACTCCATGTACAATAGATAGGGAGTGAATCTTCCCAATTCCCACAACATCACCATCAAACGGATCCAACACCCTAACTTTATCCCCTTCTTTGAGTTTATCATTAATACATTCTATAAAAAGAAAAAAAATAACATATTATATTAGATAGGTAATGATTACCCTTGTTTGCATAATAAAACAACCATTACTTACTTAAATAGTACTTGCATGTGTGTGTTAAAATAATTGCAAAAGAAAATTTTCAAAAATAATTGTAATGATCAATCTAATTTACTAAAAAACCAACACTCATAGCAGTGCTTACAATGTTACTAGTAGCTTCATGCTAATCAGATACAAAGGCCACAAATATAAACACTACATTACCATGCACGCATACCAGACACATAAGGTTATAACAACACTATTACACATAAAAAAGGTAGCTAATGCACAAAAACAAAGAATGCAATATGAGAGCACTACTACTACTGTTATAAGGTGAAGGTGAAATACATTGGGATGTACAAAAATAGTGGCATTAAAGCTCTGAAACACAACCCCATGCAGTCAACATAACCCTGTCAATGATGACATATAAAAGAACAAAGAACAAAATGTATCAAGGCAACATGTGACAGCCATTAAGAGTAGTCATTGAGGAAACAATGCAGTCTTTCTATGTAGCTTTCATAGCAGTAGTAAATGAGTAACAAATAAGGTTGGATGTAGAGGTCACATAAATAATAATAAAAAGAGCCTTTCACTGTTAGAAAATAGTGTAAGAGTATGCAAAAAAAAGTCAGGAATGATGTCCAATGAACAAGTAGTAGTAGCAGTGACTTTCATGGCTGTAGCAATGAGTTTAGTGCAAGGGCAACGAGTTTTATGGCTGTAACAACAAGTTTAATCGATCGAGCAACAAATATCATTACTAAACAACAAGAAAGACATTAAGAGAAAGTGACAAGAATATCAAAAGAAACTTTTTTTTAATAACAATAGCTATAATGAAGAGTTAACAACATATTTGTGAAGGAAAGAACAACAGGTATCATCCAATGAAAGAAGTAGCACGCTAAGTTCAAGATGTTGACAAGGTCAATTACAATGCCCTAAAACATAGTCAAACATCATAAAGTATTCAAGTGCCAGCAATCCCCACTGAAAAGTGACAAATTAGGTACAATGATTGTTCTACGGGTTACATTCAATGTTTTAGTTGTCTATTCACTATTCTATAAGCTTGTTCATTATTTGGGATCATAACAGTCATTAATACATGAAAGCTTTCAGAATCAAGGAAAAGTAAAGTTTCATAGCACTCACCTCAAATTCAGCACCAATAGTACTATCAATATCATGCATATACTCCTCGAATTCAGCATAATCACTATCAACATTGTCCTGAAGTTGTGTAGCTTTGCAGAGAGCTCTATTGACAAGGTATTTTCCTTTTTGTTCTGCATTCATATAATTGCCCTACATGTGGTTTAATCATCATGCAAAGTTAATACAAGTCAAGTAAAGAATGCAAAAGCTATATTTTTTTTTCCACAACAACTATTATATTACCTCAACTTCAACACAACTATGATTGACATCAAGGCATTCTTATTTTCATGCTACTTTGATAAAATTGCTCTGCATGTAATTTAACCATCAAGCAAAAAAATGTATCCAGATGAGTAATTCATGTAAAAAATAGTCAACAGAGTCTTTCCAAGCATAAAAGTCACAATAGGTGGAATGGGTGAAAATCCATTTTTGTAGACTCACAAACCCTCAACTTTGTCTTTACAGACCTGTTTTAGCAATTTGACTACAAAATGCACAAAAATCTTCAAGAATCCATCAAATCATAAACAAATTGAAGTTAACTCACCTAGCCACCTAATTCAATGCAAAAGAGAAAAAGGAAACCCTGTATGAGCAAGTACAAAAGCTTGGAACTGCAAATAATCAAAAATTTCTAAGAAAAGAACAAAATTTCAAGAGTTTTATTATTGCTTTATGATCCATAGTAGCAAAAATATTTTGGGGAAAAAATCGGCAAACCAAAAGTATAAGATTTTTTGAAAAAAATCAGGAAAAAATCTAATTTAAAAAAAAGGGTAAAAATTGTAGAACAAGAGATAAAAACTATGTTTTTGAAATTGAAAGGCATTTACATAGCATAGAGATATAGAGAGAAAATAAAATAAGAGTTTAACTAATGAATTGTAAAAAATAGATTTTTGTAGTTTATATTCATATCCTTGATTACATTGCATTGCACATCTTTCAAACTCAAAGTGTTACTTCACATTGCATGACTAATAACGAGATGTTGATAGATGAGAAATTTTCAATTACAATATAGTTTTTTACAAAGTCAACCTAAGGAGTTATGCAATTACTTCACATTGTATAACTAATAACTAGGAGCAGCTGCCAATTGCATTTGCTTGTCATGGAATTCTATGAGATCACATTTCTTTGAGGTATTTTTTCAAACAATTCATTGCCTTGTCTATGCTACCACATTTTTCATACATGTCTGCCAAGGCATTTTGTCAAACAGTTCATTGCCTTGTTGCTATGGCTAAAAACCTAAAACAAGTGCTTTAAACAAGCTATGGATGCTTGGAAAAAATATATAAAAAGCATAATAGTGGAATATGTTATATAAAAAATGGAGTCTAACATTTCGTGGATCTTGCTCTGCAAAATTTGATTTGTGGATATCCAAATGGGCCCTACATCTTATGCCCAACTCGGAGGCCCACCTTGCAGCATTTTTCCCAATGGGTTCACCATCTCTTGATACCTCAACCAAGAATGGCTTCTTCCCTTCTAATGTTCTTTCTTTTGTGTTCCTCTATGTAGATCTGTATAAATCTTGACTCAATCTTTGTCTTTTAACATAAGTAGGTACATCTTTTGTTTCACCACTACAAATATTTTTGGCTGATCCACTAATTCCTTCAAAAGTTGTAGATGCGACAAGTGCACTCTTAGGCACATCAGATACAAACAAACTCTCTTCATGACTTTGATTAACCAGAACTTCATGCTTCTTGGCCACATCACATGTGGCATGAGCAGGTAGATCAGTAGTGGTCTCCACAGATTTCACTTCATCACAACTATTTTTTTCACCAACTTCATTTGTTGAATCACAAAAGTGTTAGCTACTATGAGCTGGCAACACTATATCTTTACTTTCCTTTTGTTTTTTCTCTGCATTTTCTCTGCTCTCTTTTTCTTGCCTATAAAACAAACAAAAAAATCATGTCATGTCTTATCTACATAAAGCTCTTTCCTATAAAATTTCATTAAACATATTAAACAAATAATTTACTACATAGTGGATTTACAACTTTCCTGTTTGATGTCAAACCAAGGCATGATAAATATTCATTATTCTTGGCCACACGTTCTTCACGAAAGCACTCATAATCTGTCACTGGAATTTCAACATTGTGATCACTATCATCTAATTTGTGCCTTAAATTCTTTTCTTCATTTCCTGATGTCCACAAAAACGATAATGTATAAATTAGCAACTTGATACAATGATAATTAACCATAACAAAAATTGCATAAATACCAGTTTATGAGGTCTCAGTTTTAATGAATAGTCATTAAAACACGTACAAAGTATAAAAGCACTACAAACAACAACAGACATTAGATGTTGTGGGTATTTCAGTCAATGGATATTAAATAATGGTGCCCTACAGGAATGCCAGTTGCATAAAAAACTTAGCAATGTATTTGAATCAATCCATCAAATCTTTAGCAATAATGTTTTCATTCATGGTTCAATAAAAAAATTTGTATTACCAAATTTTAAATGGACATGAACTTGTAGCATGGCAACCATTTTGTACAACTAAACCAATGCTTTGCTTAGGTGATAGCACCATCACTGAGAAATGTCTATGCTATTTGGTGATTCTTACTTCTATTGTTTTGTTACATAACAATTTGTTCATAACATCTAGATACATTCATGAAGGGGTAGATTTCATGAAGAAGAACAAATATGTTGGAGTGGACAGTGAGTTACAAGCAAGGAACGCCATGATTTGAGGACTAAGTAGTCAAATAGTAGTGAACCTCAAGATATATGCAAAACAGTGAAGAACATTTGATCAAAGAAAAAAAAAAGCAATGACCTTACAATATATAAAGATGCATATGAGACAGTGATTTCTAGTCCATAAAGCTAGAAGCACAAATGCTGATAACAATGATATCACTGTTAAAATAATGTGAAGACAACAAAGGATGTGAGCAACATGTAATGCCAAAATAGTGGGGATATAATGAGGAAATACTTCTATTGAAATGGGGAATCATTGTATTGATGCCTTGAGCATTGACAAAAAATAGTGATCAATCATCAAGGATTGTATACTGCTGCTATAAACAGTGAAGGAATAGAGAACAAAAGACCATATCAGTGAGGAAATGAGTGGCACAATGGGTGAAAGATCCAATAAATGAAGACAATGCTATTTTAGTTAAAAAGTGTAAAAGAAAACATAGAAACAATGTTTAACAATGCTTCAATGATGACTTTTATAAAGTATGCTAGAACAATGACAGTGATAAAGAACGTATATAAAAGCAGTAAATAGTCTAGAGGAGCTGTCAAGAAAAGATCATTGCCAAAGTAAAGCAATGATGGTATACATATTTATATTGCATTCATATTGCATCCTCATTTTAATACAAAAATATATTCTTATTGCATTCATATAGAAACTTTGTTCAACATTAAAGCTTTGAAATAGGTATTATTCTGAAGGTATGTGTCCTTAAAACATAAAAGTCTTACATAAAAGGTCATAAAATGGGGCTCATCAATAATCATCTGCATTTCCAGCAAGATCAAAATCCTGATCACGTGTGTCTGCATCTACTTGATTTTCTTCCTCATCCTCATTTGTGACATGCAATACATTATCTCTCCCAATTTCTTCATTGGTAATCAAAATCTCTTCTTCAAATAGTCCCTCATTGTCTTCATCCACTTCTTCGAATTTTTCTTGTAAATTAACATATTGCCCATCAGGCATTACATCGACAACTTCCATGAATTTTCGTCTCGAACAAGATTCTGTTTGAATGACATATGACCAACCTAGGTTTCTTAATCATCAATTAGAAATAATTGGTTAATTTGAAGAGGGGAAACATATGGCTCATCTGTCTCTGATAAAAATTGTCGTGTATTTGCATGTACAAATCCATACTCATCAAATTGTACTGTGGATGGTCAGATCCACTTACATTTTAATAATATAGGACTATTTTCACTAAAATCCATTTGAATAATTTCTTAGATGAATCCAACATAAAATTTCTTCTCAATTTCATGAAGAAATTCAACACTAACAACACAATCACAATTTGTCTTTTTCTTCCACTCTTAAATGACTACCATAGGCCCACATTCCACTAAAATGCATAGCCCATAATGTGGAGGTCATGAAAGCTCACTTTCCTCTATTGTTATATCTTGACCTTCTTTTGCATCACTGATTGCATTAGCAATCCATTCTTCAAATTTTGGAAAAGAATCAGCTCCACTCAAATCATGATGTTTGCGCCTTTGAGGTCGATGTTGCATCCAAGTTTGATTCTCTTCTTCATATTTTCTATATAGAATAATGACATACAAATAGTAAGATTAATAATATAAATGTGTAAATGCTATTGAGTAAATAAATTATTGTGTAATTTTTTTTACCCGTGCCACTTATCGAACGAAGATGTGTTTTGAAGAATAAAGGCATGTATTGCACTTCTTTCTTGATATGATAGCTTGAAGCGACATCCATTGCCTTCTAATACTTCACTTGCAACTCTCTCATCTTCGTCATCATCCCATACACCTCAATTGACATTTTTAAAATCCTTCATAGATTCTGTGCAAAATCCCATGGCCTCTTGCTTTGAATATCCCTTAGACATGCTACCTTCTAGTTTTTCCCTAGTACGGACAATTTTTTTCAAAACCTTAATATATCGTTCTATAGGATATATCCATCTCATTCTTACTAGGCCACAATGCTCTAGTTCATATTCTAGATGTATTAAAAGATGTATAGAAATGTTAAAGATTGTTGATGGAAATTCTCGTTCCAATAGACAAAGGACTTCAACAACCTCCTCCCTCAAACTATCAAAGTTTGAAGGATCTAATACATGTAAACTCATTCTCTTTAATATTAGGCCCAACCTTATAATTGCCAATCTTGACCCCTTTGCCAAACTTGATATATTTACCACAATAGGTAAAATATTCTCGATTATGACATGATAGTCATGGGTCTTGAGGCCTCTTAAGCTATTAATGTTAGTTTGGCTTCTAATGTTGCTACTTACATATCTAGTGGGAAAGCAAGTCTGAGACATCAACTATAAGAATTGTGTGCATTGTTCCTTTGTCCAAACATAAGGAGCACTAGGTTTTCTATATTTTTCATTATCATATTTTTCAACCCAAAGATTTCTCTGAATCTTTATTTCTCAAAAGTCTTCACGTGATGAAATATTATCAAGAGCACCAAAAAGACTTTCTATAATAGCATAAGCTATATTTTTCTCAGTATTCCTAATGGCTATATCCTTAAAGTATGGCAACTTATACAATATGCACAACCGTTTTACACCACTTCATTACATGGATCATATCTACTGTCATCAATCCCATCATTTTCAATAAATGACATTCTTTTTTGTCCATTCTCAATAATGTAATCGCCTGTTATTAGCAATGGCACTGCACGATTCTCTTCTTGACCATTGAAACGTGTTTTTTGTCGATGATATGGATGATCCATTTTAAGGTAAGCACGATGTACACAATAAATATGCTTACACAAACTTCTTGAGTGCCTCACAAAATCCTTAAAGTTTCAAGCAGGACATGCATGGTATCCATGAATAGAGAGACTAGACAATGTGCCATATGCAGGAAGATCATGAATCATAAACAATAAGGAAGCTCTTAAAGTGAATTTGATTGAATGACCATCCCTTAAAGATTGAATTGCTTCAATTCCTTTCCTCAATTCCATTGGCTCATCATATAATGGCTCTAGATAATCATCTATTGTATCTGAAGTCACACTTTTCTTTCCCAGTATAATCAATGATAACATTAAGAAAAATGGTTTAGTTGCTAACCATGGAGGCAAGTTATAATTTATTAGAAACATTGGCCAAGTTGACCATTTAGTACTTTGATCTGAGGATGGGTTCACCCCATCTAGAGCCAAACCCAACCTTATATTATGAGGATCTTGAGAAAAATTGAGCCATCTATTATCAAATGCCATCCACGTCTTAAAATCAAGCACATGCCATTGTTTTCCATCAGTGCTCTTATTTTGGGCATGCCACTACATAAGTTCAACAATGTCTCTACACCTATACATTTGGAGTAATCGTGGGATTATTGGAAAATGGTGAAGAACCTTTCTAGGAACCATAGCTGATTTCAACCCTTGTCTATACCTCAGTTCATGACATTTCAAACATTCACTCTCATTTGCAAGATTTTTGCGAAATAATACACAACCATTCACACATGTGTGGATGTTTTCATACCCCAAGTTGAGCTTACTGATTTTCTTTTTACATTGACTTCATTTTGTTGGAAATGTGGAGTCAGTTGGTAACAATGAAACTAATAATGCCAATAACTGATCTACACTCTCATTTGTCCAACAATGCACCACTTGCAAGTTAAGAATTTGAAGGATTGTTGTCAAATGACTTAACTTTCAATTAGCATACACAGGTTTTAAAACATCATCCATTGACTTGGCCCAATCATCATTTAGACCCGCATTCAACATTTTATCAACTTCAAACCCTTCGTCAAACATTTTTGCCTCTTCATCTATGTTTGGTGCCACTTCATCTATGTTTGTTGCCTCTTCATCTCTCACAGTCTAACATTCTATCATATTTTCATAATAATTGTAAGCCCAAGGGCTTATACCACTATGCCCATATCTTATCATATGTTGATAAATCATTTTTTTTCGAACCTTTCCACCAAGACAATTTTTACATGGACATGGATATTTTTCAATGTCCCTCTCATCAACTACTCTCTCATCATATGCATGATATTGATCTGTAGTCAACCTTTGATGCTCATCCATCTATAATACTGTGCATTCCCATATTAATTTAGTTTTTGATTTAAAGAAAAAAACATAAATCTAAAAACAGAGATGCCAAAACATTGTTGAAAGTAGTCACTTTTAGTACAAACCATAACATAAAGAAGAGGATATAATGAGTCATTGTTCTAAGATCTATCTTACATTCATTTGAAGTTCACCTATTGAGAATGGAATATGCCTATTGTTGATGGTGTTTTCTGCACAACAACTTATACAAGATACAAGTATCCTATCTCTCTTGAAAGGAAAATCTCTATCAACAAGCTTCAAGAGATAACCCCAAGGTCTCTAATGTCAGGTCTTGAAAATGCATAAACAACTCAGATAATATGTGAAAATGTTGGTAATCACAAAGGGACCTTACTACAAGCAAATACTGAATCTTCAAACTTATCAAATCTAGTAATATGGTGATACTTCAAATCCTAAATCTAACCCAGATAATGAAAGAAATAGAAAAAGATAAGGGTTTCAATGACATTTCTAAGATTAACACTAATCCTAAGATTAATAGTGCAGATGAAAAAATACTTGAAATGGACCAATCTCTTAGAAACTAATTCCTGATTGACCCAAATAAATCTGCAATCTTATAGAAATAGTGCAGTCTTCTAAGGCACGTAAGATTTTCAGATCATGAACATTCATCCAAAATAATCCTATTGCAATTGAAATGAACAAACATTCACAACTGAACTAAGCACAATGAATATCAAAGTCCAATCTAACTTTGCAAAGCAACCAACAGTCAGCTAGCTGTAAAAAATATGGACTAGAGATTGTTGCAACACTTCAAGCATCAAATCATAAACACCATTAATTCATCTAACATTAAATCTAACATATATCAATTAAGCTTAAGCAATTTCAAAAGATAGAATCACAGGAACCATGCTAGATAAAATTAACACAAGGACACCAAATCACAATGCCTTTACTTGCATTAAATCATCCAAAGTAGCAACAATTCCAATCTCATGTTATAGCACTTGCTTGGAAACAACCTAACTACCAACTTCTTACTCTAATGCCCAATTCGCTCTAATGTAAAACTATCTAGCCCTTTCAAATGAGGCAATATCCCTATTTATAGAGATTACATCTTATGTCGGCCCAAATAGGGTTATAAAACAATTGGCCCCAAAAACAAGTCAGCCAAGAAGAATTCAAAATAAAGTAAAGTATGCATTAAATGCATGTGTTCCATCCAAGTCGGTCTGGGATCTCCAAGATGGTTTGATCCAATGCATGTGAAAGATGAAGAGAAATAATGGGGAAGCACAAATTCTGATGAGGCATTGCATTAATTGCTCTCCATTTTGTCCTTATCTCGCTCCACTTTATCCTGCACCATCAAAAATACCTTCTCCAAGTTGGCTATAGGTAGAATAGCTAGCACTTTAATTTTCCTTTCAATGGACTTAATGTCCTCTCTTGACTACTTTATGACCTTGTCCCAATCCACCTTTAGGGTTTGATATTTATCCATCATTGCAATGTATGTGGCTACATTATCCAACTGGTGTTCAGTAACTAGGTCCTCATTGACTAGAGAATATACATCTTGCCACCATTTCCTCAGTTGCTCCAAGTTCAAATGTTTTGGTGCAAACCTTTTTCTTCCTGTCATAACTTTGAAGAAAGAAATGCACTTGTTGTAGATTTCAGTCAGAGTATCCTCAATTTGCTTCCCTTGCTTATGCACTTTCTTCAAAACCCTTTTCCTTATTTGCAAAACTTCATACCATTCCCAGGGTTCTGCAACTTTGGAGGAAGGAAGAATTTCATCAGTTACCAGCTTATCTTCAGTGTACTCCATGATGGTCTTGGTCTTCTGCAACAAGAGATCCACATCCTCGTTATCCTGAGCTAGTACATTCTTTAACCACTCTATTAATCTTATAGCATCTCCACCAGTTTAAAGGATATCTATAATGGCATTATCTCCTTTAGCTTCCACTCCCTGCAACCAGTTCATTGTGGCATGTGTAGTGGTTTTCATCTTCTCCAACTCATTTATTGTCTCTTGTGGTAGAAAACTTGTAGCAGATGATGAGGAGCTGATGGATTGCAAGGGTTTCATCAAATCATGCAGATACCTCTTCAGTTTATCATTCTCATTCTTCAAATCTTGCTTAGCTTGCACCTCTTTCTTCAGTCTTCTCAAAATAGTAGCACTGGAGCCTTCAAATTCTTCAACTTCTTGCATCATAGAGGCAGGTCCCAAGCTGATGGTTTGTACATTGTAATCTTTACCAGTCACTTCATCTTCATTCTTATCTAGCATAGGGGTGGCAATGTGAATCACCCTGTTATTAGCTTCATCTCTCTTAATCTTAGAGATAACCCTAGCTTTCTTCTTTGATTTTCCCTTTCCTATGTTTGCCAATATTTCATCCCAGTTGGGAGGAGTATCATCCACCATAATTTGTTTACTCTTTAATTCCTTATCTAGCCAAGTAGGAACAATGGAATCTGACTGCACATTACCTTGTCCAACCACATCCTATTGAACCTTGGAGAAATCCTCATTCAGATTTTGTTTTTTAGGAATCTCTTCATTCTTATCTTCACTTCCCTTATCATGTTCTTCTTCTTCACACATTGGTGAAGGAGTCTTGATTGGCACTTCCTCTCTCTATGGAGGCCTATCTTCTTCATTTCCTGTAGGTGAATCTTCATAAGTCACCAAAGGGGACTGCAATATCTTCTCTATCTCTACCTCTATACTATAAAGTTCACCTTCTCAAAATTCTTCTTCTTCTTGATCTTGGTGATCCTCTACATCCTTAGATTCACTTAGTACATCATGATTTTCATGAGAAGGAGGGAAATCATCATGTTGTTCTATGGTAGGGACAACTAAGGAAACACTTTTCTTTGGTGCACCATCCTTGGGAGAGGGAGCTCTTGATATTCTTGTGTACACCTATGTTTTCTCTCTCAAACTTTCCACACTTACTACTAGTGGGCCAACTTCATCCCTTGCCCTAGAAGATTCCTTCTTCTTCTTAGAAAATCTCACTATTCTTCTTCTCTTAGGCACGAAAGCACTACCCTCTTTTCCTTCTTCCTCAGCTTCTTCTTTTGCAGATTTCTTTGTCTTTGAAATATGTTTTCTTTTCTTAGCAATTGGTCTCCTTTGCTTCTCTACTCCTGCTTGATCATCCTTAATCTTTATCTTGAAAGGGGAGCTCACCTTAGCTTTACCCTTTGGGTCCTACTCAATAGACTCTTTAGAAGTGGTATGAGACTCCAAGTCTCCCATTAGATCATAGGTGCATTGCACACCTGTACTCTCTAACTCCCAAATCTTGTGTTAGTGTCCTTGATCACTGGAGTCATGATATGCTCTATTTTTGTCTTTTCTTCCTCCAGCTAGTCTATCTCTCCTATCGGTTTGTCTTTCAGAGGCTTATAGTCATGATTCTAAATCAAATCTCCATCATCTTCAATTTGATCAGGAATGGCCTTATGTTGTATAGTCGGACCAAGTTCACTAGAAATCTGGAGAACTTCTTCTTTCTTACTTCAAATTCATCCTTGTTATTAGCCCAATAATCTTCTACATCATCCTTATGGTTGTATTCCCTGATGGCCCTCTTTTGTGCCTCACCAATCCTATCAAATATGGATCTCTTAGAATGGAAAGAGAGACCCAAAGTGCTCATTTCCTCCTTACAAGCATGGGTTGAATTAATAGAATGGCAAGCTTCATTACTGCCTATTCTCAAATGAAAATCACCACCAAATCTGGTCTTATGTTTGTCTTTCTTGACAATTGAATCGAAATCACAGATCTGTCTTGTGACTTCCAGAAGTATAATGTGATATGTGGGATATCTAGGGAGTCTATATGGGGCCCTCTGGCAACCATCTATTCTGATGTATGAAAAGGTAGGGAACTGGATAAACCAAGCTCCAAACCTCTTGATTAGTTCCTTACCATTGTCTGAGATCTGGACATGCTCTGCACCCTATAATAGCCTAGTGATGTACATGGTGAATGCGTCATTCACCCTCCTATAACTTGTGCTACCCAAGTGTAATTGTGGGTACACCTCATAAATCACATCCTGCCCAAACATGCCCCTTATTCTTAGCCCCTTATATGGATGGAACCTTGCAAGTGCATAGACCAAGTAAGAGGTCATTGTGAAGGTCTTTATCTGTAGGACATTGCACATTTGTTCATGTATCATTGCACTTATAATGCCTGCCCAATGGTAGTCAATATTCTGCTCCATCCTCACAATGGCATGGAACATCCGGTTTTCAAATACTCCTGCACTTTTCAATCCTACTACCTTGCTAAGGAGTGTGATAGCATCATAGTATTCCTTTTTGAATTTTGCTCTGAATAATTGCTTGGGCGGTTTGGAGAAGTGAGACTTGGGTTTCTCTAGCCAGGCATTGATGACCTGTTGTGATTTGATGATGTCTTCATCATAATACTTCTTCGCTATGTCTACATCAAAACCCACCACATGAGACCTATCAGGCATGTCAAAGGTCTGGGCTATAGACACAGGATTAAGATTTTCCAGTATTCTCCCTTGAGGACCAACTATCCTTTGCGTGCCACTATTCTCCCTTAAGGACCAGCTACATGGGCACCCCCTGACTCCAATATCCTTCTAGCCAACAAGGGAAGGTTTTGTGTTGCCATCCTTGCCTTGAATTCCTCATAATCCCATAGACCAACATTTGTATCTGTGACTTCGGACCAAATGGAAGTCAACTTGCTCTTTGGGATCCTACTCTTTATATCCATTTTGATCCTTTCTGCCTCGGAGATAGCAGACCCTTCAGCACTTGGATTTGTTTGCTTGTCCTTGGTCTTCCCGACTATTGTCTTACTCGATTCAGCCTGCATTCAACAGAAAAAACCACAATAAATCCTTTTATAGTATTAGAATCAAGGTTAGTCACCCATGAATAAAATATTCATCATTAAACCAACTCAAAATCATGACAAAAATCCCTCAAATTACCCATAAAACCCAATCATTTTAAATCCAAGATTTTGAGCAATCCGGGGAAAACCGGCCAGAGGAATTTCGAGAAATTCCTAGCTAAGCGGATTTTAATGATTAAGCACAAAATTCATTAGTTCAATCATCACAACATGAAAGGAAAGTATGTAACATCATTTAAATTATCAATATCACCCATGAGATGCCAAGTGCACAACATTAAATTCATTCATCTCTCAAATTCTTTGTACTGCAAAGTCACTTTGGGAAAATCCAGGAAAATCCGCTAAAGAAGGAATTCCGCGAAGAACTCAAAACTCCGAGCCCTTTGCACACTTCTGGGAAAACAAGAGGGAAAAGGAAAATCAGGAAATTCTGAGGATGCAAAAATTCCACGGAGGCCTCGGGATCTCGAAAACTATCAATTTCATGATCTTGCCCAGAACAAACAAACGACCATAGACTTCGGATTTTAGGCTTGAATGCAATTCGTTTTACATTTCCTATTGATCATTTTGAGTCCACAACTTACTCTCAAAGGCTAATTGGTGAGGATTGGAGAGGCCCTAGGTTGCAATCGTGATGCCCTAGGTTGTAGCTATGAAATCTCTGCCATGAATGCAGAAAATGAGCTCGGATGAAGTTTGAATTGAACTTGTTTGTCTGGTTAAGCTCAAGATAAACTGTCTGGAACATGCCTAAGTGAGCTACTAGCTAATGAATCAAAGATAGGCTCATGAACTCACTCAGGGAATCGCCATCCCAAAACCACAAATCACAACAAGATTACTCATGGGTCAAGCCTGAAGGAATGATTTGGGAGAGCCTGGTGCTACAAAATTACTAACTCAACTAGGGATCTCAACTAGGTTCTAAGATTCTACAAAGAAAACAAATTAAACCCTAGCCCTGGAAAACTCTATGCCAAACCCATGAAATTCGAGCCCCAAGTGCATTCAAAACATCAAAATATCACAGTCATTCATTATTCAAAGGCGAGGCAAAAGTTACATCCCATGAATGAAGAAAATCTATCTTCAAAGGAAATCGACAACAAACTTGGGCACCCTAGTGATAGCTACAATGACAATTTAAGAAATTTGCTACCGAATCCAGAAATCAACTAGTCCAATCGCCAAAATGCTCAACACTCAAGACCAAGATCTCAGCAAAGAGAAAATGATGAAAGCCTAGTGATGCATAATTTCCCAAGAAGTCACCTAAATACTTGCCGCAGAGATCATACTATCAAGCATTAACTTCGTCGATAAGACAGGTCAGAACATAATTCGAGAATTCGACGAGGTGACGAAATTTTAGAGAAATCTGGTCCAGGCGGAATTCTGTGAGAGACTAGAATCCCCAGATCACAACATTAAAGCTTTCCCATCAGACTTCTAGCAAAACTTGGGAATTTTGCCTAGAGCGAAAATTCCCGAAGTTAGTGAAAAACCCAAATTTATTCAAAACTTAAGATTTTCAACAAGTAGCATAAAGGGGGGTCATTAATTGTGTAGACACCTAAATTTAATCGCTCCCATATGATTAAATTTGTTGCATTCACGCCTATCATATTAATATTAATTTATTAAATTAATATTGCACCCTTTGTCCCATACTGATAAAGTATTTAATTTAATAATTAATACTTTATCATTTACCCTTATTCCTCTCTAAATTAAATAAATACACTAATTTATTTAATTTAGTCATTATGCCTCTTTTTGATTTAAAAAATCAATTTAAAATTCCTCACTTTCTCTCTCCTTGTCACATCCTCCAACATTTGCCACTTGCCTCTAACCTTCTGTTAATTAGCCTAATCCAATATTTGCACAACCTTAACCAAAATCATTAACTAAATTTAGCACCTCTTTTTGGTCAATTCTTCCTTTTTTCTTTTTTGATGTTAACCCTCTCTCCTATGTGAATTTTTAATTCACATTTATTTACTCTAGATTCCCCTCCTTTAAATGTGAATTTTTAACTCACATTCCATTCTCCCAAGGCTTCTAGAACCTTGGACTTGTCACAATCTCCACATGTGACCAAGTCCCACCTTTTGGAGCCCACCTTTTATCCTCTAGATTATCCTAGGAAAGTGAATTTTTAATTCACATTTATGTCCTCAACCACCTTTCCTTTTCCCATGTAGATTTTTGAGGGAATTCACAAATTCCTCCAAATGTCCCTTCACTCCCACTTGGGGACAAGAAATCTTTTTTTGTGGAAATCTCCTGACTCCCCAAGGTGCATGTACTTTTTCCACCTCATGTACCTTCTTGACAACTCATCTCCACCTCATATCCTCTTGTCCACTTCAACCTCCACATGTCAAGATGTGAGCTTGTGGGTCTCAACCCCTTCATAGCCCTTCATCTTGGCCTTGTTGGATCAATCTTGACCCTTGAATTCTCTAGAATTCAAATTCTTTCTCAATACCCACCCCCTCCTCAAGGGCATTTCCACAACACTTAGCTATCTTGTACCCTTATGCTGTCATTTTGTATTCTCAACACTTTGCACTCTCATAATTACATGCTGTCCAAGCCTTGTTAGATCATTCAACCATCTTTGTTCACCATTTTGCATATTGAAGCTTGCATTATAGTCACTCAATCTATCATCTAAGGAGCACACAACCAATCTAAGCAAGGGCCAATCAAAGAAGTTTCAACAACAAGGGAGGTAAAAGTGTCTGTGTTTCATTTTATTTGCATTCCTTTTCGTTGTAACTCTCTTTTGGCTAATCTTGAGGTGTCCTTGGTGTTTTGTCTCATGTTTCTTAGTTAGATTCACAC
>VDFB02009064.1:0-18724 GCA_007258455.2 Sequoia sempervirens | reverse complement strand
TGATGTGTTGTGTGATAGACTGGCTTGAATAAATCAGTTGTTTCCTTATGATTAGAGAATGAATTTTATTTTTTTAACAAGTTCCTTACAAGACTTGTCTACCTTTTTAGATAAGAATTTCATGTCACCACCCAATTGATTCTCTTTTTCTACACTTAGATCTAATTTTTCCTTTTCCTTTTCCTTATCATCTATTTCCAAATGTATTTGTTCCATGGAATTCTTAAGTTCAAGAATATTTGAATTCATTTGCTCATTTCTAATTATAGTATCATCTCTAATCAAGTCCACCTTCAAATTTTAGAAAAACATTGGAAATAACTAATAGGGAACAATGTGTTTTCCAACAAGGGACAGTGTGTTTTCCAATAGGGAACAAAAAAGCTCACATTATTTGCAGTGTTGGAAAACATACTATCCCTTGTCAATTATTTCCTTATGAATTTGCAGTGTTGGAAAACACATTGTACCTTGCATAGAAAAAGTGGATAGGGGACATCATTAGAATGTAAGATGTCTAGAAATAACTAATAGGGGATAGTGTGCTTTCCAACATTGGAAATAACTAACAAGGGACAGTGTGTTTTCCAAAATTTAAAAAAAAAAAAAAAAAAAAAAAAAAAAAAAAAAAAAAAAATATGATTGGAACAAAAAATGATCACATTGTTTGCAATGTTGAAAACACACTTCCTGTAGGAAAAGTGGATAGGGGACATCATTAGAATGTAAGATGTAGTGAAATAACTAACAAGGACAATGCCCAGAAATAAAAAATGCCTTACATTATTTGCAATGTTGGAAACATATTGTCCCTTGTCAATTATTTCTTGCGAATTTGCAGTTGTTGGAAAACACACCGTCCCTGTCGCTTATGTAAATGGAAGTCCACCTTCAAATTTTAGAACAACTCTTTATTACAATAAAAGGGAATTTCTACTCTTGTTATGATTTCAACAAAAAAGTTTCACATTGTTTGTAGTGTTGGAAAACACATTGCCCCCTGTGTAGGAAAAGTGGAAGGGGACATCATTAGAATGTAAGATGTCTAGAAATAACTAACATGGGACAGTTTGTTTTCTAACATTGGAAATGACTAATAGGGGACAGTGTGTCATCACTATATATTCTAATGATGTACCCCTTGTTCATATGATGATGACATTAATTTGGTAGAACCCAAAAATTCATGGCACATCTTTCATCAATAATACAAATGTTATTGCCTACCTATTACATAGACTTTGTGTTAACTATACACATCTTATTAATAATTTAGGTGATTTATAACCATCTAGGTATGTTTTGATTGCATATTTGTATATTTTGAGGATGATGCATAAAACTAAAAATTATTGCTATCTTGTGAATCCAACATTTTAGAATTTCAATTTCTTCATAATACTTTGGATACTAGTCCATGACATTGACTATCTCTATTTTTTCACCCATGGTTTCATATTTTTTTAGATGATGATATAGAACATAAAGTAGATTGGGAAAAACACATTTGATCTATTCTTTAAGAGGATAAAATTTGTACACAAAAAGTTTATCTATTGATAACATTAAATTTACATAGATTAGATGTAAAAATCTATGCTACATGGAAGGGTTGTCATCCCCAAATATTTTACACAATTCAAGATCATAGAAATGAGGAAGATGGTCCTCTAATATGAAGACAAAAACCCTAAATGACATAGGACATGCTTACTTACAATTCACATTTCTATTTTCTCCCATTGCACATAATGCACATGTTGCATCCTCAACTTCAAGAATAATCTCTTAAGTGGAAGAAATTATTTTGAATTATAACGTAATGTGCAACAAGCATTTATATGTAGAGAATGAAATGGAAAGATTCTTAAAAATGGAGGTAGCAGGTACTATAATGTATGAAATGAAAAAGGAATCTGCTCTAAAAACACTTAAAAAGAAGCATCTACCAAAGTGAATTAGATTATAAAATTTGTGCAATCCAAGAAAGTGAGAGATGATGCTATAAGTGGATTTGAAAAAATGATGTCAAATATTCTTGAACTTAAGAATTCCATGGAACAAATACAAATGGAAACCAATGATAAGGAAAAGGAGAAATTAGATCTAAGTGCAAAAGAAGAGAATCAATTGGGTGGAGACATGAAAGTCTTATCTAAAACTCTCTAGGACCAACAAATATACTCTAATCTCTCTAGTCAATACATTATCTATCTCATTCACTTTGGTCAACTTATTTTCATGTGTTTTTAGAGCATATTCCTTTTTCATTTTATACATTCTAGTACATGTGTTGCCTCCAATTCTACATTTCCATTTTTCCATTGCACATAGTGAACATGCTCCTCTCTATGTCTCCCTTATTTCCTCTCCTTTATCCTCCTCCATACCTCATATACCCCTCTCCCATTCTATACCTCACCCTCTCACCATCCCTCCTAACCTTCCTCTCCCTCTCTTTGTCCATCTTTCACCCCTCTCTCTCTTCCCACCTACCCCTCCCTTTATCACTCTACCTACCCCTCTCTCTCTACCTTTCCTTCCCCCCTCACTCACACACACACACCCTCTTCGGGCTCTCTCTCTCTCTCTCACTTGTCCACCTTCAAATTTTAGAAAAAATATTTGGTACAATGGGGGGATAACAACATCCCTTTGTTGGATATATTTCTCAATGTCTTGAATAATTTTAAGTAGCTTTGTAGCCACTTTTTTCTCATTTGAGAGTGTCCCTATGATTAGAGAATGTGGATTTTTCTTTTAACAAGTTCTTTACAATACTTTTCTACCTTAGACTTTCATGTCTCCACCTAATTGATTCTCTTCTTTTGCACTTAGATCTAATTTCTCCTTTTCCTTATCATTGGTTTTCAATTGTATTTGTTCCATGGAATTCTTAAGTTCAAGAATCTTTGACTTCATTTTTTCAACTCCACTTATAGAATCATCTCTCACTTTCTTTGCTTGCACAAATTCATATGCAATACAAAACCTCTTGAGTTTATCCACTTTTGCATTACCTTTTTCCCATTATATATATTGCACATGCACCTTCCTCAACTTCTCAAGAATAGGAAGAATCTCTTCAATCAATACATTATCTACGTCATTCACTTTCATGCATGGAGATATTAGAAAAAGAGTGCTTGCAAGAATCTAAGGTAGTTCAGAAGTTGAAGGCTAATATTAGGCACCTCTAGGCTCAATTAGGAAATGTTCAATTTACCTATAATGATCTTGTAAAGAATTTTGATATATCAAAAAGTGAAAGGTGTTGTTGCACAACTTAAAAAATTTTAAACTACATTAATGGTAAATTTTTAAGGTTCTTTTCATTACACTCGTGTTGTGTAAATAACAAAAGGTCTTAATTACAATAATATTGTTTCTAAAATTGGAGGTTGGAAAACACTGTGTGTTATGGAACCTGCAACACACATATTGTTTAGAACCCTTTACACATAAAAACCCTATTGGTTAGCCACCCCCATGATACTAGTGGATGCAAGGATGCCATCAACAACAAGCTAACATACAAACTTGCTTGCCCTTACCTACCATATTGAGTATACAATTACATCATAGGGAGAGGATCATTACACCAAATAGATGTTTCATTACTATGAGATATGGTTAGTTTTGGTATTAGTTAATAAACACACACTCATTTGTGATTTGGGACACCAAGCCACTCTCACACATAATATTGCACAACAATCCTATTAGCTCTGGTGCAAGGGCACCTACAACCATGTTTCAAATTTTGATATAGTAATATGTAATAAGGTGAATTTTTGGTTGTCTTGAGTCTATTTTCTTTTAATAAGTCCTAAATAGACCATCTCAAATGTTTCAAATGTTTAGGAGGGTCAAATAGCAAAATTATGTAAAAGGAATCAAAGTATTGTTAACATAGATATTTAACTAGTGTAATTTGGCATCCAACAGTCATTAGAAGTTTTAAATTTCGTTGAAGAGGTAGTTGGTCATTGGTTTGTAGGGGATAATCCTTTAAAAAATCATGGAAACTCATTTGTAATGTTGGCTTGAGAATTTGAGGTATTAGCATTAAGAAATCTTTGTTTTCTCATTCATTCTTTGAGTTTCCTTTACATTTTCTAGACTTGTTCGGAACCGTACAGGCTTTCCATGATCTGAAATCATCAATGTTTGTATTTGCATGTGTTTACCTTCAATTTCATTTGGTTTTAAGCCTTAATTCATTTTTTTGTGTGTGGAATCAACAGAATTCAGGGACTGCTCTGTTTTTGCTAAGTTAAGGGTTTGAAAGGAAAATCATAATGCATTAAATCAATCCACCCATTTTTTGACACTATAACTCAATAGATTGATTTGTAACATGTTAGTATAGGTTTTTAAGTGGATCTGGGATCAGGGGAAGTCATTTGCATGGTGTTTGTGTGATGCCCTAGGGCTGAGCAGGGTTATTTCAACATGGAAATGAGGAATCAAAGTTGGGTTTTTGCAAACTAATGCATGTAAGGACCTTGTGAAGGTTTATGGAGTTTGTGTAGAGGTATTGAGAAGTTTTTGGGGCATTTTCTTGATTGGTAAAGCCTTGGAGTTATGTTTTCCATTAAAACCATTAGTAATTGCATTAGAAATGAGGGTTTGTGAGATCAACATGGTGGAGACCTTGAACCTATAAAAAAATTGTAAAATTTGATGTTTTGATACATGAGTAATAACTTTCTAATGTGATTCTATGAAAGGAAGATGTTTAAGGAGTACTTTGTTTGTAAAAATGGGCTAATTGTGTAGCCTTTTCCATGCTAGGGTTATTGAAAGTCAATTATGACCCAAAAGAGTTGTTGTTGAGTCTAACACATGTTGTGTAGGTCCCAAAAGGGTATCTGAATCCATTTTTTCTTTTGGTGAGTCATTTGGAGAATCTAAGTGAAAATTGGTTAAAACCAGGTTCCTACTGCTACAAGGAATGCATGGGTGAATGTTGTAGTGATGGAAGAAAGGATGGTTCTAGGTGTGGAATCTTGTTTGATGGTCTTTTTTGATAATTTTCATGGTGTTCATTCCCTTTCCAAGCCTTCTGGTTGCTTCTAGTTGTGAGATATCAACTTGGGTTATTAGGTTCCTTATGAGTAAACAGTGAATTGTGTGTGTACACATAGAGTATTTGAGAGAAGCTATTGAAAAAGGAGCTACTTCCCCTACCACTCTACATAAAAGTGGTATCAGAACATTAGGGAGTAGGTTTTTTTGCATTTTGTAGGTTGTGAAGAGTAAGGAAGAAGTGAAGATTTTAGTATTCAAAGATGCCTCCAAAGAACAAAGATATGGCTAAAGAGATGAAGGAGATGAAAGACAGACATGCTAGAGAAATTAGAGAGTTGAAGGAAAGAATAATATCCTTGGATACAAATAAAAGAAGGGAAGTGGAAGTGAGTGAGTCAAAAGAAGAGGAAGATGATGAGTTTGAAGATATGGAAGAAGATCTTGACCTAGAGGATCAAAGAATTGCAAAGTTGTTGAAGGCAGTTAAGGATGACAAGCCTAAGGTAAAGATTGATGTTCCAAAATATGGTGGGAGTCTAAAGGATGAAGATTTATTTGATTGGATTGCTGCATTAGATAACCATTTTGAATGTGATGAGGTTCCTAAGGAGCAAAGGGTAAAGATTGCAAAGACAAAGTTACAAGGCCATGCTTTGGTATGGTGGGACTACTTTCAATCAGAGAGGAGAAAGAAAGGAAATTCTAAAATCACTTCATGGGACAAGATGGTATCAAAACTCAAAGGTAAATTCTTGCCCAAGGATCATCAAGTTCAAATGTTTAAAAATTTTCAAAGCTTGAGGAAAAAGGAAATGGACATTAAGTCTTATATTGAGAAATTTTATAAACTAAGTTTGAGGTTTGGTCATCATGAGAATGGAGATGAAAAATTTGCTAGATATATGGGTGGTTTGAGGTTAAACATACAAGATGAGTTGGTTTTGGCTAACCCTAGGAATGTAGAGGAATGCTATCAAATGGCAATCAAGGTGGAGGAGAAAATGAAGAGAAGGAAAGACAAATCAGTTAGGGGCAGAGGTAATGCATCAAGAGGTAGAGGATCTATGCCTTATCCAAAGCCAAACAATGACAATCCAGAAGATTCCATGAAAGCACAAGAGCAATCTGATTTCAAAGGTGGATGGAGAGGCACAAGGGGTAGATTTGAAGGAGGTAGGAATTCCAATGTGTTTTCAGGTAGATGTTACACTTGCAATGAATTTGGCCATCCATCCTACAAGTGTCTTGAGAAGATTGGTGCTTCATCAAGTGGAAGTAAAGGTGATAAAAGAGTTCAACTTGTGCAAGAGGATGAAGAGGAGAGAATTAGTTCATCAAGTCATCCTACAAACTCTAAAGTTGGAGAAGCTTTGATGTTGCACAAACAACTTTTGAAGACTTCCAAAGAAGTAGAACCATTGCACAGAAAGAGACTTTTCAAAACCACTTGCAAGAGCAAGGGAAAGGTATGTAAATTGTGATTGACTCTGGCTCAACTGAAAATATGGTGTCATGTGAAATGGTGAACAAGTTACACTTGCAAAGGATTCCTCATGAATTTCCTTACAAGGTATCTTGGCTAAGTGATGGTCAATCCTTTTTGGTGAATGAGAAGGTTGTGGTAGATTTCCAGATTGGGGATTATAAAGACAATGTTGTCTATGATATCCTCCTAATGGACTATTGCCACATACTCCCAAGAAGACCTTGGTAGTATGACAGGTGTGCCATGTATGATGGAAGAGAAAATGGGTATACTATAATGAATGATGGTCATAAATTTCTCTTGACTCCTTGGGTGGAAGATGAGAAAGGTAAGAAAAATGTTATCATGTGTGGGAGAAAGGTACCTATAAATTTTGCCAAAGAAATGAAGAATTCTAATGTCAGTCCTAGGTCTAAGAACATAAGAATAGTAGTTGTGAAGGATGATACAATGGTAAGAAGAGAGTTGGCAATGGACTGGAATGCAAACATTTTTGTGGGAGCAATGGTATGTCCTATAGTTGGAGGTAAGGTTGTAATGCCTATGAAATTTACAGATAAAGTATGTGCAAGGGTGTGTGAGGATAGTAAGTTGGGCCAAAAAGATCACAAGACAGTGGGGTAGTTGGTAACAAAGAAAGTATAGAATGGACAGGAGATTAAAGGCAAAATCAAGCATGAGTGTGAAGAAAGAAGGAAGATAGAACAAAAGATCACTAACATGTGTTTATTTGCAAGTGTAGATAGAGGTATACAACTGGTTTTGATCAGGACACAAGGAAAAGAGCATCAATAGGTTTGAATGTAGAAGCGAAGGCATATCCATATGTAAGCAAAGCCAAGAATGCAGGGTAGAGTATAAGAACATAGTAGCATGGAGCACAAGGCATGGGGAAATGGAAATGGCCTACATGGATTAGAGATGTCTTACTCCAACTTGGTCATGGTGGTATCAACCCCAACTCATGGGGCATGCATTTCTTTTAGGGGGGTTTTTATGGTGCAGGGGCACCTACAACCATTTTTCAAAATTTGATATGGTAATATGTAATAAGGTGAATTTTTGGGTGTCTTGATTCTATTTTATTTTAATAAGGTCTAAATAGACGATCTCAAATGTTTCAAATGTTTAGGAGGGTCAAATAGCAAAATGATGTAAAAGGAATCAAAGTATTGTTAACATAGATATGGAACAAGTGTAATTTGGCCTCCAACGGTCATTAGAAGTTTAAAATTCTATTGAAGAGGTAGTTCATCATTGGTTTGTATGGATTAAGTCTTTAGAAAGGCATGAAAACTCATTTGTAATGCTAGCTTGAGAATTTGAGGCATTAGCAATAATAAATCTTTGTTTTCTCATTCATTCTCTGAGTTTCCTTTACATTTTCCAGACTTGTACAGAACTATACAAACTTTCCATGATCTGAATCATCATTGTTTTTAGTTACATGTGTTTACCTTCAATTTCATTTGGTTTGAAGTCTTAATTCATTGTTTTGTGTGTGGAATTAACATAATTCAGGGACTGCTCTGTTTTTGTTGAGTCAAGGGTTTGAAAGGAAAATCATAATGCATTAAATCAATCCACCTAATATTTGACACTATAACTTAGTGGATTTATTTGTAACATGTTAGTATAGGTGTTTAAGTGCATTTGGGATCAGGGGAAGTCATTTTCATGGCATTTGTGTGATGCCCTAGGGCTGAGCAGGGATATTTCAACATAGAAATGAGGAATCAAGGTTGGGTTTTTGCAAACTAATGCATGTAGGGACCTTGTGAGGGTTTATGGAGTTTTTGAAGAGGTATTGAGAGGTGTTTGGGGTATTGTATTTACTGGTAAAGCCTTGGAGTTATGTTTTCCATTAAAACCATTAGTAATTGCATTGGAAATGAGGGTTTGTGAGATTAGCATGGTGGAGACCTTGACCCTATAAAAAAAATTGTGAAATTTGATGTTTTGATACATGAGTAATGACTGTCTGATGTGATCTTGTGAAAGGCATATGTTTAAGGAGTACTTTGTTTGTAAAAATGGGCTAATTGTATAGCCTTTTCCATGCTAGGGTTATTGAAAGCCAATTATGAACCAAAAGAGTTGATGTTGATTCTGACACATGTTGTGTAGGTCCCAAAAGGGTATCTAAATCCATTATTTTTTTGGTGAGTCATTTGGAGAGTCTGGGTGAAAATTGGCTAAAACCAGGTTCCTACTACTATAAGGATTGCATGGGTGAATGTTGTAGCGATGGAAGAAAGGAGGGTTCTAGGTTTGGAATCTTGTTTGATCATGTTCATGGTGTTCATGCCCTTTCCAAGCCTTTTGGTTGCTTCTGGTTGTGAGATGTCAAGTTGGGTTATTAGGTTCCTTATGAGTAAATAATGAATTATGTGTGTCCACATAGAGTATTTGAGAGAAGCTATTGAAAAAGGAGTTACTTCGCCTACCACTCTACATCAGGCTCTCAAAATAACATTCATACTCTCTAAATAAGAAAATGTTTTCATTACAATAATTAAAGGTTGGAAAACATTGGGTGTTATGAAACATGATCAAGCCATTTTCACCCCCCCTCCTCTATCATACCATATACCATATACCATCCTCCCCCATAATCATATTTTCATAAATATGTGTATAGAAATATATGATTCAAACCCCATCATATACCTATCAATCCCAATAAACCAATCATTTCTTGATTATGTGTCAGTCCATCCCATCCTAGGATACCTTACCACATCTTCACCTCCTACCCTTCCATATCACTTATTGTATATTGGGGGTACATATCTACATCTAACTTTTTGATTTGGATCTTATCATATTGTAAGTATTCTCTTTATACAAACTTATGGATTTATTCTCATACTACCATGGCCAAGATTCCCAACAATAATATATCCTTTAACATGATGCAATAATTCCTCATGATAATCGTAAATTTTAACAAACATTGATCACTTACTAGCACCTTATGTTATTTCTACAATTATGAAATTTTATATAGATTTTGATATTCTTTATCCATACCATCACTATTTTCCAAAACTCTTTTCATGATCAGTGACTCACCTCTGTCTAATTTATTTATTGTAATTTATCATCTTCTTGACTCTTAATAAGCATTGTAACTCTTGTACAACCTTTAGGTCTTCTACCAATACTCCATTTTATTTGGAAGCATTCAAATACTCTATGCCCTATTGCACATCTAAAATAAGATCATATGAAGGATCTTTCACTACATCTACCATATCTTCCTCCATCTATCTAATATTCACCTATTATTTTATTTCATTATGAACTACTACTTATTTCTTTAGTTTCTTCTTTATAAGGCGTACCAACACCATCTTTAAGTATTTCTCTTTGGAATATTATTTTGTATCTATTCTACATTCTCAAATATTGTCTTTGACTTCTCTTCTTCCTTTAATAAAAATTTATATGTTTCTTTAATTTTCATTTGTCTTACCATACTCAATTACTCTTACATGGTTCCTCTTAATCCACTTATTTATCTAGACACCCTTTCTTCATCTACTACACTATGTCTAAGCCAATTATCATCTTATAGAATCTTCAATATATTTCCTCACACCCTTATTGTTTTATCACAAATTTTGTAAAATTTTCAACAATTATAAGTGGTAATAACTTTTTATAATTTGACTCTTCAACTTTAAAATTATTCTATATTTCTCTCTATATAATCCCCATCTCTCCATTCCTTTCCATTTATACTTTTTTTTATCATATTGCAATGTATCACTTAAATTTAGTCTTAATAAATCTTACCCTCTTAGAATCTACAATTTCCTCATACACAAAATATTTTAAAGATAATTTCTCTAATCATTTAATTATTTAAAAATCAAACTACCAAAAATAAGTAGCAATACAAATTTTAGGTCCCTTATAATTTTTAAAAATAGATTTCAATATCTTTTAAAATTTTATATCTTCCTCTTCTTGTTTATCCACAACTTGTTTTGATAAATAGTGCATTCTCTAGAGTGTTTATTCTTCTTTAAATTTCTTAATCAACATTTACCAAAACTGTTATTTAGAGTAAAAATTATGTTTCAATTTCCTCATATGATGGAAAAATAAATGCATAAAATAATTGTAGGTTGGAAAAACATAGCGGGTTATGAGTTATTTCATTGTTCTTGTTCAAAGCTCAAGGGTATTGACTGAAAAGAAGTAAACCAAAGTGAATGAGATAGATAGTGTATCGACTGAAGAGATTCTTCCTGCTCTTAAGAAGTTGAGGAAGGTGCCTGTTAAGTATGTGCAATGGGTAAATGGTAATGCAAGAAGTGGATAAAGTCAAGAGGTTTTGTATTGCATATGAATTTGTGCAAGAAAATAAAGTTAGAGATGATTCTATAAGTGGAGTTGAACAAATGAACTCAAAGATTCTTGAAATTAAGAATTCCCTTTGTCCCTCTTTCCCCTCTCTCTCTCTTTCCACCTACCCCTCCCTTTATCATGCATTGCCTCCTTCCCTGTCTCTCCCTCCATCTATCCCCCGTACCCCATATCTCCCTCACTCTACCTACCCCTCTCTCTCCACCTCTCCCTCCCCTCCTCTCTCTCTCAAGGGATGGTGATAGATGAGATATAGAGAGAAGCATACAGGTAGGGGGAGGTAGGTAGAGAGAGGTAAGGTTGAAGGAATAGAGGGAGAGATAGGTAGATAGATTTGATCAGAGAGCTCAAGTTTTAGTTGGATTATAGGTTTGAGATGAAATATCTAGGAGATATAAGACACATCCTTGGTATATAAATAAATAGAAATATGGATAATATAATAAGCGATATGGTTAAATGAGAGAAAGTATCTTGAGACTATTATATAGTGGTTCTACCCTATATATATATCTTTCTACCAACATCTGAAATTTACATAAAGTTATGATTTTATAGAACTAACCAAATTGACTACTTTAATGCATACAAAGACCCTTATAGTTTTTTTGGGTCCCTATGTCCCATAATACACTAGCATATCTCCCCCTCCTACTAAGTCCATTTTGGATCCTTCTATCCCTCCCACTCTACAACTCCCTATCTCCCTCATTCTCCCTCTCTCTCTCCCTCACACACACAACCTCTCTCTACCTAGCCCTCCCTCTCTCTCTAACCCTCTCTAAACCTACCTCACCTATTGTACCTCTCTCTATCTCCCTCCTTACCTCTTTCTTTGAAAACACTTGAAAAGAAGTAGACCAAAGTGAATGAGATAGATAACCATTGTAACTCTTGTGCAACCTTTAGGCCTTCTACCAATTCTCCATTTTCTTTGGAAAATTTTCATATGAGGAAATTGAAACGCAATTTTTACTCTAAGTAACAGTTTGGTAAATTTTAAAAGTTCCTTTCATTACATTCGTAATCTCTAAAATAAGAAATGTGTTTATAAAGCATGTGGATGAGAGTTTGAAATATTCAAATTCCTTATTAAAGCTATGATTTTTTAAAGAAGAAAGTAATAGAGCAACTAGAGTTTTTTTAAACAATGATGGTATTAATAAAATCCTAGTACAAAGGAGAAGTCTCTTTAGAAATATATAGAAGACTAAATATAAGTGTTATAAATTAAAACAATGGTAGTAAATATATTTTAGCACCAAAAGAGATGGTTGATAAGTTAAAATTGAAAATGTTAGAATATCCAAGTCCATATAAAATTTTGCAATTGTAGAAATAACATAAGGTACTTGCTATCATTTTGGGATCCCCAAGGCTATGGGATCATAATAGAGGAGGGAGAGAGGGAGAGAGAGAGAGAGAGAAGGGGAAGGACGGAGATATGAAGTGGTATGATGGGAGGGAGAGAAAGAGGGAAGGAGGGATATAGGGACTGGTATCTAATTCAATTGATTTTATTTTGTACCAAAGAAAGATATGAAGATCCCTACCACTCCATCCAAACTCATGTGATAAACTTATAACTTTATGTAAATTTTAAATATTGGAGATATAATTAGATCTTTTAGTTTTGATAAATTACCACAAATATGTTACAACCAATAAGGTAAAATTATAATTTTAATCCTATAAAAAATATTAAGAACAATTGATATAAACATGATAAAAAACCATATAGTAACAATTATAATATACATGGGTTGTATTCAATAAGAATCCCATATAGTAACAATTATAATATACTTGTCTACCTTTTCAGATAAGACTTTCATGTCTCCACCCAACTGATTCTATTTTTCTATACTTAGATCTCATTTTACCTTTTCCTTATCATCTATTTCCAATTGTTTTTGTTCCATGGAATTCTTAATTTCAAAAATCTTATCATCTAGGGCAATTGCTACTATACCCTTTGATCCTTGAATTGCATCATCCCCCACAACAAGAGTCTGCAAATAGAACCCTTTACCCTTCATTATCATCAAAATATTTTCTAGTAGGTGTGTGCTACCATTTTTCTATTAAAAATCATCCAACTATACCAAGACTATGTTGGTTTAAAGACAAATCCACATACCATTCATAATATTCAATCAAGCATCTGAGAGACCATATCAAATGGAGCCTTTATGTAATATGTTATTGGATGATTTCTTGTAGATTGCATAATTAAATTGCATGGATTATATGATTACAATTTTAGATTGGAAGTATTGATGTAATAATAAGATAGATGGAATTATATTTCTTGGAATAGCCTATAGCTAGGTACCAATGACAAGTGATTATGGAATGATTGGATGAGATTGTAGGATAGAGTGATGGATGGCGGATAGGAATATAAGCATGGGGAGATCGAAGGTTAATGGGTTGGGAGATATTTAATGATTGGGATGGAAAGATGCATGGATAATGAAAGGATTGTGATGGATGAAAAATTCTTAGATTAATAAATTTATATTAGCCTCAAATGAACCTAATGGATTAATACAATTATGATGGATGTTAGGTTTAGGGTTTAAGGTTTAACCTAATGGATTTATGCAATGATGATGATGGATTAATCTAAAGAGAGGCATAAATATGGTGTTGAAAGACCTTATAATGAAGAAATTGAATGAAATAGATAATGTATTGATTGAAGAGATTATTCCCACTCTTGAGAAGTTGAGAAAGGTCTATGCAGTATGTGCAATGGGAAAAATGGAAATATAAAGGTGGATAAATTCAAGAGGTTTTGTACTACATATGAAATTGTGCAAGAAAAGATAGTGAGAGATGATTCTATAAGTGGAGTTGAACAAATGAACTCAAAGATTCTTGAACAAAAATGATATTCAAATTAATTTAATTACTAGCCATATTAATAAACTCAAATTAATTTAATTACTAGCCATATTAATAAACCATCTAAGTAAGACAAAAAATATATTCAAAACTAAATAAATTTTTCACTCAATACCATTGAAATCCCTTGATGTGTCCATGATATGTGTGATTTAATTACTTTCCTATGGAATTTTCACCCAATAGCATTGAAATCATTACTACAAGGTAAAGAAAAATTAAACCATAATTCTAAAGGAGTATACCTTTTTGGTAACTCTTATCATCAGGGGACAGTGTGTTTTCCAACAAGGGATAGTGTGTTTTTGCAACAAGGGACAATGTGTTTTCCAATAGGGGACGGTGTGTTTTCCATCAGGGGATAGTGTGTTTTCCAACATTGGAAATAACTAACAAGGGACAGTGTGTTTTCCAACAGGGGACAATGTGTTTCCAACAAGGAACAAAAAATTATTCACATTATTTGTAGTGTTGGAAAACACACTATCCCTTGTCAATTATTTCCTTATGAATTTGCAGTGTTGGAAAACACACTATCCCTTGTCAATTATGTAATGAAGTCCACCTACTTCACCTTCAAATTTTAGAACAACTCTTTAGTTACAATAAAAATGACTTTTCACTTTCTTGATATGATTGGAACAAAAATATGTTCACATTCTTTGCAATGTTGGAAAACACATTGTCCCCTATGTAGGAAAAGTGGACAAGGGACATCATTAGAATGTAAGATGTCTAGAAATAACTAACAAAGGACAATGTGTTTTCCAACATTGGAAATAACTAACAGGGGACATTGTGTCATCACTATATTCTAATGATGTACCCCTTGTTCATATGATGACATTAATTTGGTAGATGAACCCAAAAAAATTCATGGCACATCTTTTTTCAATAATACAAATGTTATTGCCTACATGTTACATAGACTTTGTGTTAAAGTATACACATCTTATTAATACTTTAGGTGATTTATAACCATCTAGGTATGTTTTGAGTGCATATTTGTATATTTTGAGGATGATGCATAAAATTAAAAATTACCTCTATCTTGTGAATCCAACATTTTAGAATTTCAATTTCTTCGTAATACTTTGGATACTAGTGCATGACATTGAGACTATCTCTATGTTTTCACCCATGGTTTCATATTGTTTTAGATGCTGATATAGAACATAAATTAGATTGGGAAAAACACATTTGAAAGTTTATCTATTGACAACATCAACTTTACATAGATTAGATGTAAAAATCTATGTTACATGGAAGGGTTGTCATCCCCAAATATTTTATACAATTCAAAATCATAGAAATGAGGAAGTTGGTCCTCTAATAGGAAGAAAAAAACCCTAAATGATAGTAATCCATTCTCGACAATGAGATATTTTATGCATATACAACAGTTTCAATAACAACTACTCCTCTTGAGCGCCCAACATTTTTAGGGTGCTCATTTTCTTCTCAAATCTCAGGCAAGGCTTTCTTTATATTGTGAATGTTTTCAAGTGAAGTTTTCTTCCTCTATCCAAATTGGCGTGCCAACCTATTGAGACATCCAAAATCTATATCAAATTTATATAGCTGAATAAAAGAAGAAACAATTATTATTTTTTAATAAATTATCAAGTTCATGTCAAAGAATGTTACCAAAATAGTATGCAAGCCCACATGTTTTCCTATTGTTATATTTCTAGGATTGTCATCAAAGAAAATTTGCAAGGTAAAACAAACTTAATAAAATTGGATCTCATTTAAGGTTCCCGTATGACAATCTTCCATGGAAAAAATTGCAAACATAATTAATTAAAATTAGTAGTTTAAAGAAAAAAAGTAACAAAAATTTTGAGCAAAAATTGTACCAAATAAATTTGAAAATGCATCATCACAAACAAGCAAATACAAAATTTATATACCTGTGATAATCATCATAATCAGTCATAGCCCATTGCCTATATAGATCCACAAACAAAATAAGGAAATAAGAAATCCCCACAAAATTTGAGTCATATATTGATGTGCATTTCTACTCTTAGAACTGAGAAAAACCATATTTCCCATTTCATAATAAAATTATAACATACTATGATCCAATTATACCCAATTAAATGGATCATCTGAGCTATTTCCTAAATCTACAACAAAAATTCACCACAATTTCCCCCCAACCAACTATCAATTTAAGCACTAAGAAAATAATTTAAATTACAAATTCTCTAATACATCTATGACCCCAATCTTAATATCCCCTTATTTTTACATTCAAAAGAAACTCAAGTGCATAGAAAAATTCCATAAAAAAAGAAGGAAAATGAAAACTAACCCTGAGTCCAACCATGGTTGTCCCATAATTTTTATATGGTTCACAAAAATCTATGACTTTCTTCACATCCACTCCAAGTCTTTGAACCGCATAATTTTTTATACCCACAATTTAGGCCTTAAAACATCACTGAAAACAGAAATAACATAAAACAGAAATAATAGAACCATCATAAAATATGAACATAAAAATCATTCCACAAATCTCACACATGCAGCTACCACTGAATTTTTCATCCATAAAAGTACCTCAAATCAAAAATTAGCTTGAAAAAGAAAATGGGCAAACAAGACACAATATCAAAGTGGATATTAAATTTCCAAAACATAGATTGGATTTTAGATATATCCATCCAAAAGAAGGAATTTATAATGAGACCTCTTCTCTATAACACATCTCTTGTTGAGCTCCATTGTTCAAATACAGAACAAAAGGTATAGATAATAAATCACCCCTAAATCAAACAAAAACCTATAACTACCGGACCAAATAAAAACCTACTTCACTTCCTCTGCAATATAAGAATTCATATATAATCTTCTCTTAACATTATATTTTCCATAGTGGTTACCATAACAGCATTAGATCCACCTCCTCATGCATGATATATTCACTTTGTTGTGACAGGGAATACAAATGTGTGGGGATACAAGCTTGTCATTGGTAAAACGCATTCTCAGGAGCTCTGCTTGCGTGGCTGCTAACTGGGATTCCAGCTTTGCAATGTTCATCAAAACCCTTTACCCAATTCATTACACGATGCAACTCATTTACACACAATGGATAACCTAAAACATTTAGTGTTGTCCGTCCAGCCATTCCTGCTTTGTCTCTTGGGTGATGAAACTTGCATGAACCACCAAATTTGCAAGTTCCTGTCTTCATGTAATACTACAGAAACCAATTTATGAACAACCACAATAAGCTAAATAAAAATAATGCAGTAAAAATTAGCCACAATAAGATTGCAACAAATTTCATGAAAAAAATTGCTTAAAGAAACAAAACACTGAATATTACAATGAATCTTATTTGTATTTTGCTACCATGCAAGATATAGCAATATTTCCAATCAAGTTACAATTCAAACAAGAGTAATCAACATCTAATAAAAAACGAGTCCATAATTTTGCTTGAACATTATTTGAATTTGGACAAATCAAATCCTCCAACAAAAACAAAATATCTTTAAGAAAATTAGTAAAACGTAGCTTAGAAAATTTTGCTTGATTTGCTTCGCAACCACACTTGCGCAGTGCAGAATATCAAACAGCATTGTGTTTTCCAATCTCGATCAGCATTGTGGGATAAAGGGTATATTCAAGCTACTTGCATCCAAATATCCGCTTCTCAAATTGCCGCTTTTTATAAAACTTTTAAACGGAACGTCGTCAGTTAGTACTATATTTTAATAGTGAGATCTTGCATGATGATAACATACATCTTGATGTTAGTACATTAGCTTCTCATTCATTTCATATTGATATGTCATTACCTTCCCATTCACTACATAGTGACATTACAATTCTTAGCAAGGACTTCCTACATGGTGCTTATGATGTTGCTACTAATGCTTCGTTACATATTAAATTATTCTTTGTTGATAATTATATGTAGATGACATTTTTTTATTAGAAATTTTATACTTAATATAAATGGTTAATCTTTGTAAACATTTGACTCATCTTATTTTCTTTACACTTCTTTTATAAATTTAGCACATGTTCTCATTGTCTACTTTTCTAAAACTAGTCTCTTGAGGATATATAGACCTGGTGATAGGTCTTCTCATGCTTTATCTTTTGATTCTTTCTCGACTATTATTTATATGACATATATGTACATCCTTGTCTCATGTTTAGTGTTCATACTTCTTCTAGTTGAGATAAACCTACATTTCAATTCATAGCTAATTCACAAGAGTATCACATAGTTGGGCTTCAACAACTAGAGGTGGAAATGTTCCTTTAAAACAGCTATCTTGGTCCCTTAATGTATGAACAAAACTTCAAAGGACTATGATACTATTGATCATCTGAAGAAAACGTGAGCTAAGATATCCCTTTGGTATCTATTGTGTATGCCATAATTATATAACAAGGTCATGAAAAAAACATTAAAAAGATAGCAATTAAATACTAACACTCTCCCACTAAATGTGATTTAATTGATTGAATCTATTTGAAATAAGGAGTGTCATGCTATTTAATTTTATGATGTATAACTCCCATATGATTTAAGTATTAAGTTTACACAATAACAAATATGACAAGTGAAACATTAAATAATCCCTAGCTTATAATACATGTATACATCTAAAAATGGTCACATCACAATAGTCTGGCAATTAATTAAATATTTTTAATATTTAATTAAATCTCTAAATTAATTCTACGTATAAATCTAAATAAATGATTTATATTGTTTCATTTCGATTAAATAAATAAGTTTATTTAATCACTTTTCTTATCCACTTCTTAATTAATTAAATAAACATTACAATTTACTTATGTTAATTATCACATAATCTTAGCTTGAATATTTTATTCAAATAAAGATTAAATATTCTTCTCTAATATTCCATTCACAATTAAATA
>VDFB02009061.1:0-22612 GCA_007258455.2 Sequoia sempervirens | reverse complement strand
CCAAAATATAAGAAGAACTCTTAAAGCCTTTTCAATGAGCTTCAAAGAAATAGGAAAGGATCCTACAAGTCATTCCATTTTTTTCCATAGACAAATAATAATAATAATAGCAAAGAAATGAAAAATAACAAGAACATTCATCTACAACATCCCATTTTAAAAAATAACTTGCAAAAATCCCTGAGTTAAGGGGAACTGGTGAAGTAATCCATAGGATATTTGCTTTCAACCCACTGGTACAACTTTGATAAAATTTCTGGTTTGAAATGAATATAGATTTATCTAATGGATGCAGGCAGTTATCACTCTATTCCTATTGACTCGGTTAAAATAGATACAGAATATGAATGTGTAGTTTCAAACCTTGAGGAATGTCGGCTGCAATTATAGCCCCTTTTGCCAGCAGCCATAGTATGTAATTTACTCTTCTAGGGTACTCTGTTCTGATTCCACTGAGAGAAACAAGAGAAGCCATTGAACAAGTTATCAAATATAATCATTTATCAGCATTGAAAGATAAAAGCTTCTTTCCGTTGCCAGGGTCCAAGTAGGCTATGGACACAAGAAAACCTGGCCCAACATATGATTTAAACTTCTTCCATTTGCTCTGTAATATATTTCAAATTATGTTAAGATGACAGAATAGTAAACACTAGAAATCAAAATTTATGATCTTTAAGTTTTATGGTAAAACAGTCAATAGTAATTTAGAAATAGTAAAATAAAATTTGAATGTTTTAACTACTAGCAAAATCAACAAGGAACACCAAGAAACAAAACACAATAACAAACCAAACACCCCTCACAGAAAAATAGCAAAATATGACAAAATGTCACAAAAGAACATAATAAAATTTGAATGTTAGACATTCTGTTTGAAAGCCAAATCTATGTAATACTTGTATATTCTAACTCTTTGTTACTCTCCACTTTGCTTAGCATGAAGTAATGTTGCTCAAAAAAACAATTCATTCTCTTCAAAACTAAATATTTCAGTTAAGTGACTAAAATTAACAGACCTCATCTATAGAGCCTACATCTTGATACTTGTAAACCTCCTCAGTGGAAGTCCCATGGGTTCCCTCCAATTACCCATCTAGCCCTACAACACCTTCCTCAGCCATTCAGTAGATTCAGCACAAACTATAAGCCACCCAAATTCTCTACTATTCTTCACAGGTTTCAAGATGCAGCTTGTTGCATTGTATTTATACAATAAATAATCTTTAGAGTATTAAAATAAAAGAAAATAAAAATAATTCAGAATACTTTTGCTATAATTGTGCAGATTTTTTTTTAAATTAATGTTTTATGATTGTAAAAGAACATATTTTATTTAAATTAATGATCTATAATGTAAAAGAACATGATATGTGTAAATATTTTTTTATCAATGTTTTGGATCAGAAACCAAATTATTGTAACATCTTAAGAGTAATCAAATTAATTTTGATCTAGGGCCTTGGTTCGATTGACTAAAACATCCTATTGCATACAAGACAAACTAAATTATTTTTAAAAGTTTATAAGATATTTAAATATTATTTTTTTATTGTTTGGTTGATAAGTAGTTCTCATAAGAACTTTCTTGGTAATTTTCACATTTTAATTAAGTTTCTATCACCCAAAATTGTATAAATGTTTTATGATGCAAAAGAGTGTAAAACATGATATGTGTAAATATTTTTGTATCGATGTTTTGGATCAAAAATCAAGTTATTGTAACATAGTAAGAGTAATCAAATTAATTTTGTTTTAGGGGTGGGACCTTGAACCTTGATTCGATTGGTGAAAACATCCTATGGCATACAAGACAAACTGAATTGTTTTAAAAAGTTTATAAGATATATATATATATATATATATATATATATATATATTATTGTTTGGTTGATAAGTAGTTTTCATGAGAGCTTTCTTGGTAATTTCCAATTTTTAATTAAGTCTCTATCACTCAAAATTGTATCATTCGTTGGTTTTCATGTTTGCAGACATTTGACTATAAATTCTTCAAATTTGAAAAATATTGATTAAAAAAATCATGGTGTAAGTTGACCTTGATTTTTAGGATACAAGTGTTAATGACCTATTAATTGCTTTGGTTTCTAATTTTTATAAGAGTGTTTATGATGAAGAGAAGGGCAATGATGGGTAGGCACATGGATATGTATATGTATAGATAGATATTGGGTGTTTTTTGATGTTGGTGTGTATGCGCCTTGGTTTCAAGTTTGTTGTTGGTGTTTATTAATTATGGCTGCTATCAATATGGGTTCTTCTTGGTGTCTTTGTCTATCACTCTATGAAGGATCGGCCCATTTTCTATTTGTTGGGGTAACCTTTTGGCATGTGATTAATAAGACAACTTGGGATCAATATTCATCCCATTTCCACATCTTCTATATTTTGGATAAGGACATTCATAGGTAAACTACACTAAACATGTTGGGGATTCTTTTGCTAACAATGTGTTGAGGTTGGTATTTTTGGCTTGGTTTTTGCAATTTTTAGTCAGTGGGGTGGGAGATTGCAGCAAATTGAGGTCAGTAACAAAATATGCGTGACCAAAAATGTTTTTTATGTGTTTTCCCTTCAAAAGGAGCTCCTTCAAAAGAGAAACCAGTTTATTCTACTGTTGTTGCTCTACCTCTAGCACTCTTTAGCAACATTTCATCTCCATTTGAATACCAGTTTTGTTGTCCAAGGTAGCCACAATGACAGTTTTGGACTGGGGCTCATTCACAAAGTTTTCCCCAGAGTGACGTTCAATAGGGGCCCCGTCATGTATGCCCTAGAGAAGGTACTTCTATGGTCAGTGGATATGATAATAACTTAGTCGAACATGCATGACCAAAATTTTTTTTTATGTTCTTTCCTTTCAAAAGGAGCTCCTTTAGAAGAGAAACAAGTTTATTCTACTATTGTTGCTCTGCCTCTGACACTCTTTAGCAACATTTCACCTCCATTTAAATACGGGTTTTGTTGTCCAGGGCAGGTTAGTTCTGATTTCATACACCTACATCCATGTAAATATTTGAGAGTTGCTTGGTGGTGATTCAAATGGTATTGGAAGCTTTCAAATTCAATTATTAAAGATGTATCAATTGTCTTGGTAATGTTGACTATAGCACCTATAGCACCTATATATGTTGCATGCACAATATTCCTACTGCTTTTATTGTGTCTGCACAACTCTGATTACTCTACTCAATTGATTTGAAAAGAGGGACCATTGATTAAATATGATCATGTACAACAAAACTCTTCTTTTTATAAAATATTATTATTAAACTTAGGTTTGGACTTGGGAAGTATTTTTTGAATATGGTATATGAACAAGATTTAAACCAAGATTAATGATTCTATAAATTTTTCTTGTAATATTTCCATTTTATGATTCTACAATTTTTTCTTGTAATATTTCCATTTTAGAAGGTCAATTATAATTCCATGTTTATATAAATTACAATCGGCGTAACCATTGCACCTCCTTTCGGTGCAAGTGCTAGTTATATTTTTAATTCTTTATTCTTCTTGATTAAAAAAATAAATCTTATTTATTTAATTATATCTTTAATTCTCTTTCATACTTTCTAAATTACGTAATTACTTTAATTATTTACTTATCCTATTTTCACTCAACATTATCCATTTATCATGAATAAATAAAATATTTTATTTATTTATTTAATTCTCACTTGTACATTCCTCAAATAATTAATTTAAATAATTAATTATTATCCTCTCAGCAAATCTAAATTTATCTTCTATCACTTTCTTTCACTTCACTTCTCATGCAATTAGTTAACTCACACTCAGTGAGTTATCTTCCACATAATTAAATAAATTTTATTTATTTAAATTATGTCACTAATTATTCTTTATTCTTCTAATTTAATTAAATATGTTATTATTTATTTAATTATTTAACATTCACTTCTTCTATAATTATACCTTTTCTCTTTATAATTAGGTAATTACCTTAATTATTTAATTATTCCTGCATCATCCTCTAAATTAATTAATTATTTTAATTATTTATTTTATCTAATTTAATCCATCTTTATCTTCTCTATTAATAAATAAAACATTTATTTATTAATTAAATTTTAATCCTCCACATTCACACTTCTTCTAAATTAAGTGATTATTTTAATTATTTAATTCTCCTCTTTTATCTCAAACATCATCCATTAATAAATAAATATTTTCTTTATTAATCAATCTTATATTTGTACATTCTTTAATTAATTAATTATCTTATCATGCAAAAAGCGAACTCATCTTCTATCTCAATTTTATCTTGCATGTTCCTCTAATAATTAATTAATTATATCATACATTTATTTTCTCAAATCTTAACTGACACTCTCTCTTAGTCAACTGATATTGATGAACCACTCTTTTGATCAATCAATTGACTTAAGACTTCAATCAATATCTCATACAACCAGTCTTAATCCAGATCGTTGATCTAATTTCCTAAAATCTATAAAATCACCCTTCATCCTTCACATTCATTACTTGGATTTTTCATAGCAAAGCCATGTTCATTTGATTCTTGAGCAATTGAAAATTTATCATAGCATCTAAGTCATCACATATTGAATCTTTTGCAAACTATCATGGAGGCTTTGAGTTGAAGCAATCCGATATAAATTTCAATTAAAGTTACTCAACAATGGGATTGGTAAGGCTGTTTCATACTTTTGAATTCATTTGTTTTGATTGATCTAATCCTTGTTTGAATTCATTTGTTCTTGATTTCATTGGTAAATGGGCTTATCATTTATATATTTTTTTAATTTCTTTCATTGGATTCATTGTTGTATGCTCATTCCATATTTTCCCCTTACATTAAATCATTTAATGTAAGGGGGAAATATGGAATGAGCATACAACAATGAATATTTAATGTAAGGGGAAAATATGGAATGCACATAAAATAAAGAATCCAATGAAAGAAATAAAAAACACAAATGATAAACCCACTTACCAATGAAATGCAATTGTCAAAAACTATGAATTCACAATAAAAGTTAGATTATCAAATCAAACATAAATGAATTCAAAACCAAAAAAATCTTACCATTCCATTGTTGAGTAACCTCAATTGAAAAGTATGTGGGATTGCTTCAACTCAAAGCCTCCATGAAGTTTGCAAAAAAATGATGTAAAATGACCAGATGCTATGATAAATGCTCTCAATTGCTCAAGATGAATGCTTAAATGTACATGACTTAGCTATGAAAATTATAGGTTATGAATGAGAAGGATGGAGGTTTATTTTATAGGTTTTAAGAAATTAGCTCAATAATTTGGATTAAGAGGTGTTGATTTGAGATTAAAGGTTGAGAATTAATGAGAAGAATTGATTGCCCAGTTAATTGACTGCAACTGGTTGCAAGGTTCCATTAAAATGGTTGCATGAGATATTAATTGAAGTGTTAAGAGAAGTGATTGATCATAAGAGTGGTCAATCAATATCAGTTGACTAAAAAAGAGTTTCAGTTAAGATTTGAGGGAATGATGCATGATATAATTAATTAATTATTGGATGAACATGCAAGATAAGATTGAGATAGAAGATGAGTTTTATTTTTTACATGACTGAGGTAATTAATTGAGGAATGTGCAAAGATAAGATTGATTAACATCATTTATTATTAATGTAATATATTGACATAACGATATTAGTCGCTTATGATGCCGACCAGAAATCTCCACAGACACATCATGGGAACCCTTGAAAGATTGCAGCAGGACAACCTAAAATGCAGTTGCTTAGCTTACTATCCAAAGCTGGTTTATATTTAAGGTCTTAACCATACTAGGTTCCGTTGGAACATTTTTCTTAGAATTGCGGGCATTGTTATAAAATAAAAGAAAGAATCTTTTGAAAAGGGTAAGTTGTCCAGACCCTTGTTAATATCGCGTACGCTTCTCAAAAATTAAGCAAAGCAAACCATTCCATACATAACCAGATTGCTTCACAACTAGGCACAGAATGATGCGATATTTTAAAGAACATGGGGGGATCATTTTCCACAAGATAGTGTTAGTATGCACCCTTAAACGACGTATCACATAGTCTTATTTGATAGAAACAAACAATTCAGCTCACGATAAGACACCATATCAGGAAGGTAGGTTACAAGTGGACTTTCTAATAGTAGTTAAGCCATAAGAGCATGCCACAAGTTTTAATCTAGAATGAAGCGAAAAAACAAGAAAAGAATAAAAACTTAAAGTTTTGGTTCTGTCCCAAATTCTAAGCTTAGGCAAAAAATAATGATGTGTTCGTAGTATATGCCTATAGGAACACTGAACCAGGCACAAGCTTGGTCATCAAATAGAGAATCATACAAAACAAGTTTAGTACGGCTTGGTGGTGGTGTCATTTAGGTACTCCTGAAGACAGTCAAGAGCTTTGGAAGCTTCTAGCTAAAACATCCAATCTTCAACTGAAGCTGGTTTAAATGCTTTGCATAAAGATAGGCATGGTACTCTTCCAAATTTCTGAGAACCAAATACCTTCACTAGAGATAAAGAAAAATCCACGAAACTCATCCCACATCCTTGTATTAAACCTACGGGTGTCCCCAATTATCCTAATTATTTATCATGCTACCCATTGAACTCTGGTGCTGAAGACTCTTTTATTTTGCCTTCCTCTGTTTGATGCTCAAGAGGCAACCAATAATAAAATTTATCTGGCCTTTTGGGAACTCTTGAATCCACCCCAGCCCTTCCTGCACTTCCTGTCCCGTATGTGTCCTTTCATTCCCTCTTTTGTCATATGTATTTGTGTGTGTCACCCCCATAATCTCATCAAGCAGCTTTCTGTTTAATAGACCAGTCCCAGGGGTCGCATTGCTCTTCAAAGCCACTCCTTGTCTTTCTGCCATCACCTGAGCAAGTCTGCTTCAGTAATGTGCTAACTGCATTTCAGCCAACATGATCTCGTCAAGCTGCATCACTGGTGACGCAAATCCGCTGCATATTGTACCAAAGCATCACTTTACCAATTTACTTGTTTCTTCCACTTTTCAAACATCAAAACCTCCTATTATGTGGTTATCTTCTCATTTACCAACTCTCAAACATTTTTATGAATAAGAGCTTTTAAGTTTTTCCTCTCTGCATTAGTTTGTTCTTTGCAAAATCTACATTCTCCTTCTAGTCTCTTAGACTTTTCACACCAATGGTGTGCCTCCTTATGCTTCACAATTGCATCTGTGATTAATTCTTCTCCTTGTCTCACTAAGTACTCCATCCATTCTTCAAATACACTTAGCTTATGATAGAGTGCTACAATAGCATCCACCTGCTCCTTAGACATAAGTACTGTATTTTGAGGTAATTCATCTTATACTTGATTAGATTGGGCTAATGACTTGATAAAGTTTTCCAAGTAGGAAATCCACTGCTTTAGCTCTCTTTTCTTTTGTTTACTCTTCTGCACCTTGGCGATAGTTGTCTCTAAATTCATTTTCATTTCTTCTAATTCTTGTCCCCAGGATGAATGTCCAACATTAATGGTTGTCACCCTATAATCCTTAGGTTTCATCTCATGTTTTCTCTTATCTACCACCGGGGTAGCTATATGTAGTAGTCTCCATCCATCTGCATTCCTTTGCATAACATGTTTTATCTTTGCACTTCACCTAAGTTTAGTGGTTTCCACTTCTTGTATTAAACTTTTGAGATCCAGAGGCACCAGTTCCACCTCCAACAACAGAGCCATTTCCACGACTAACCAGTTAGGTGCTTATTCGTTATGTTCTACCTCTTCAACATTTCTTTGTTCCTAATTATCTTGATTTATCACTGTCTCTTCATTCATGAGACTTGTATTCTCCTGTCCAGCAATGTGTTCAACACCAATCCTTGGGGTATCACTTTCCTTTTGTTTTGAAACACCAAGATTCTCCCCATTTCTTACTCCATCATCCAAGGTTTGTGAAGGATTTGAATTCTCACTCTCAACCCAGTCTTCTAATTTCTCAAAAACCTACGGTTGCTCAACATCATTTCTATTACTTCCTAGCCGAAGTTGGGCATCAATTATATCTTCATCAATAATATTGTCCATAGGATTCTGACTTGCAGTATCCCCTGTTCCTTTTTCATCAACCTTCTTAGGGTTTCCCGCCCCTGGGGCGAGTGTTCCTCTTATAAATTCTTCTTCTTCAACATCTATAGGAATTGACCCTATATCTAGCACTTCTTCCACCATTAGATGTACCATGGTTTTCTCCTTTGATCATTTTTCTTCTACTTATTTCATCATGGAAGTCCACTTCTCACACTGTTCTCTAATTCGCTCTTCATTTAGCTCAAGACTTCCTCTTGAATCATAGGAGTATTTCCCAATTTTTGTTTCATTGATTCCATATTAACTGAAGGGGGAGAGGTGAATAACTTTGCAACCCTCTGAGATGCAAACCTTGTCTGAACACTAGTGTGTGTTTTCATTCTCACCTCTTCATCAGTCATAGGTTGACCTTTCAACATTGCTATGGAAGAAAATGTCACCTTGGGATTTGCTGTTACTTTGACCTTATTAGCCATAGTCTCCTTATACTGGCTAGATAGCACCAATGAAACTCTCTGGCTTGGGGCATTAGGAGTTCTCTCCTCAACATGTATAGCTACGTCTTCTTTACCATCTTTCCTCTTCTTTTTAGTAGGCTCCTCATACCTAGGTTCACCTTCTCTCTATTTCTTCTTTATATTGAGCGGGTATGTAGGCTTTATCCCAACTTTTCTTAAAGCTTTATAATAATCATCAATCCAGTGTTGAGTGTGTGTTAAAACTTGCTTGGAAATCTCCTAAACAATTACTATTTCTTTCTTTTCATAATCTAGATTTGGGATAGGTTCATCATAAATTTTATCTGAATTATAAACTGGATTCAACACCTCTCCATCATCTGTATCCAACTGCTCTGGAAGATCATGGAGTTTTAGAAAAAAAAAATTATTGTAATGACAACCTTTGATATGATCTCTTCCTTACTTGGTGCTTGTCATCACAATTAAGCCATAAATCTTGTAGATTATGGGCATGAGCATACTTTTTTCCTATTTGCTTGGAAAGATTCCCTTTTAGATCATAATTCTTTCTTTGGAGTATAAAGAACTCCAAATTGTACATCTTCAATTCTTCTTCACACATATCACCCTGTTTAGTCGCATTGCATTTTTAATTCCCAATTGTGATGGGGAATTTGATATAACATTTCTTGCGTGCTGCCTTGAAAAGGGCATGAGAAGGTTTCATCTATCTCACCAATACCAATAATAACATTTTTTTTGTTGGGTACTTGGGTAACATGAAAGGGTATCCTTCGAATCCTTCCACCTTGATGTAGGTGAAAGTGGGAAATTGAATGTACCAACCCCCAACCTGTTGAATAATACTTTGTGCTTTCAGAGAAAACCTTTTAGCTTTGTAACCTTCCATGATCCTTACCAACTTCATGGAAAACACATCATTAACCCTTTGGTAATACTCTTGGTATCCACATATGGTAATATGGGGTAAATGAGCATATATCAAATTATTTCTTGGTTCTCTACCCAAGGTACCAACTTTGTTCAATCCTTAAATATTTTCCCTTAGGGCATAGAAATAAATCACATAAGAGGACATAGAAAACCATAAGGACTGTGGGAAAGTCATTATCTTTTCATGAAGCCTATCACTGATAAAGCTTCCCCAATGAATTTGTACAAGGCCTTCCATTAATTTTGCTATGAGCATGAACATTGAGGGTTCAAATTTATCGACGTCTCTAAGTCCATCTATCCTTCTCAATAGGGTTATGATTTCTTGAACATTTTGGTTAAACACAAACCTCATAACTGGTTTCATTTGTTTAGTAATAACCTCCTAGCACCACTTTGCTCTCATATATCTTCTATTATGTTCTTCTGCGCTCAGGTAGGTTTTGGACAGTGTTTTCATATCCAATGGATATATCTGGGGAGATATAGGGAGCCCAAATGTATATATAATCCCTTTTATAGAGAGGTTTGCATAGACCCTCCTTTCTTTTTCAATGAACCTCTTGTCTAGGTCATAGTAATTTAGAAATTCCATCACCAATTTAGGGGCTTCCATTGCTGGTGAAAATCCTCCTACCAAATGCAACCCACTTCCAATAACATTCTTTGAGCACTGAGAAGCGTTCACTTGTCAAACCTATGTGATGAATTCATTATCAAAAAACCACCCTGGATGGGTGTCAGTAACTATCCCACCAACTGGTATAGCTTACGAAGCAAAATATTCAAATTCCTCATCTGGATTCCTTCTGGAAGTGCTCATATTTTCCTAGATTTCTTGCATTATTAGCAGATATGTTCCTTGTGTGAGTTAGGGTTAAATTTAACCAGTCATTTTCAATAATTCATAAAACTTTCAATCTACAATTCGGTTAAATTTACTTCAAAATAATCAACATTTTAATTGTTAGGGGAAACACTATTTATCTCGAAACATGTATGCATAGAAAGACTAATAGTATGTCAATTATCTGAAATATACCTGGTTTTGCTAGTGATGCGATTTTCTTTCAAAATGCAATTTCAAAACCCTTGGTAGCTATGTTCTTTGATTTCTCGAGCTTTACCTTTCCTTGCACACCATAATCTTGATCTTGATTCTTTAATGTCCTCACAAATTAGTAGTATACCGCAAGGTAGAGTGTAATGAAAGCAACTGCATGCTCGAGGTAGTGCCAAGTACGTGTTTTGTTCACCAACTTCGTTAATTTCCTATTATAATGCATTAATTTCTTTGAATAAAGGCACAATCATGGCAGGTTAGGGTTCAAATCATGAACACCTTGGTTTCTACGTAAGGCCCACCATTAGAGAAGAAGATGACACAAAAGGCTTACGTGGCATGCTTATGTGTCATGTCAATTCTTACGAGGCAAAGTATTTATAAGAAAAGCCACTTTGGATACTTGACCGTTAACAATCACAAGGTTTGAATCCTCTTATACCAGACCTTGGAAAGATTACCAGGAACCAAAACTTTTACCCACCGAGTGCAAAGAGAGGACCCCAAACCGGGTTCAGGTGGGACCAAATTGATTAAAAACATATTCACAATAGAACCTTCAATTTCTGATCTCAGGTTAAAGAAGAGAAAAAAACCACTATTAAGCTAACCAGTAAAGAAAAGGGAATGCATGCACTGGGATGACTTACCTTGGTGATGACTCATTGGGCTTGACTTACTGATAGGGAAAAAAACTAAAACTTGTTAAAGATACAATGTCCTTAGCGCAACCACATCGACTCTAGGACCTGGGGGTCCAAAAAATCAATAAGACTAGGGAGAAGAGCTTGTGATGTTCCAATTCCGGTAAAGACAGGGACTTAGGCAGGGACCAGACAAGCTGACACACAACTTCCATTTTACCATTTCCTCCAAAAGCAGCACACCCAAGCAAGCAGAAGCAAAAGAAAGAAAGGAAAAGAAACAAAAAAAGGGGGTCCACATTTTGCCAAGGAGCAAAATGGGGTGTGTTGTGAGACCACACAACAACTAGCAACCAACAAAACTAAACAAAATAATAGAAAGTCAATTCTGGACCTAATAACCATACTTCAACTTTCTCCAGTCTTCAAATTATACATGGTTAGACCTTCATTCTAGTATTCCATATTTACTTTAGCCAGCATACAAGAATAAATTATACTGAGCTCACATGTGTGCAATTTATTTATTCTACTACAATAAATTTAGAGCATAACAAATGTTTTCATTGACCTACATAATTTGGCAATTTCCTTTTAAGCCAGCCTTGGATAGAGCCTTGTTGCCAATCAAGCATCCATAGCCCCGACAAGGTTATCTTTGTAATTCCCCCAAACATAGCTCTACTTCCAGGCAGACATCTATAGCCTCGATAGAGATATTTGGATAGCCTAAAGAGTTGAATTTTTTTCTCTTCTAATATTTCTTTGGATGTTCATTTTTTTCTTTTGATATTTCTTTGTAAGCTCATTTGCTTCAACTTGCAATAAATGAAGCTCACTATTAGGTTGGGAAGTATAGTAGTAGAAAAGGTCACCTTTTCATTTTTCACTCAATGCAAACATCTTCTATCCCAAATTTCAATATGATGATTAAAATATGGGTGTTTGTAGCTCAACATTAACTGAATGATTTATGTGAACTAAAGTAAAAGGAACCAAACAATTCCCCAATCTATAATTAAAGGACTATTTCCGGTCCAAGCATAGATCACATTTCTAGAATTGACATTCTATTACTTTGACCACCTTCAAAGGTTGCTAATTATTGTATACCTCAACGACACAAAATATTGAAAGGAAAAAAACAAAAGAAAACACCCAAAAACCCGACATGACAAAATGAAACTATTTACAAAAAAGAAAACTATTTACAAAAACTATTTACAAAAGACTATTTACAAAACTATTTACAAAACCTAAAACAAGGACGAGCAACCAACACTAAGCTTGGAAGTATTTTTTCAAGAATTGTCCATTGACAAGCAATGAATCATTATCTTCGGTTAAAATTTTAAGCCTATAAGTACTATCGCCTAAAATTTTAGATATCTAGTAAGGACCAGTCCATAACTTTTCAAACTTATCATGCTCACCCTCACACTCATGGGCTTTGTCCCAATACAGGATTAAATCAGATATTTAAAAAAAAATTAATCTAGCCCTTTTGTCAAACAACAATTTTACCACAGATTGGTGCCTAGCAAAATGATCTATAGCTCTGGTATGTTTTTCATCTAATTGTATCAGTTGCAGCAATCGAGCTTCATTCTAATCATCTAATCTAATGTACTCTTGGGAAAATTCCCAAGTAGGTATTTTCAAGTTTATAGGCAATATAAGATCTACCCCATAGACTAAGTGGTAAGGAGAATTTCCCAATGCGGATTTCATCCTAGTACAGTCTACCCAAAGGGAAATTTCAATAGAGAATGCCATTCTCTAAGATTCTTTGCAATTAATCTCTTGATCATATCCAACAGATTCTTGTTTGATGATTCCGCTAATCCATTTCCTTGCGAATAATAGTTAAATGAGAACTTCAATGTTATACCATATTCAAATATCCAATTAGAAAATTTCAATGAGGAAAAAGCAAGGCCATTATCGCATACCAATGCATACGGTACTCCAAACCTAGTCATAATGCTTTCCTCTAAAAATTTGATTACCACCTCTAAGGTGCATTGTTTATTGTGGCACGCTTTAGTCCATCGAGTACAATAATCGATGGAAATTAGCACAAACCTGTGACCTACAGACGATGGAGGATTAATTGTATCGATGAAGTCTAATCCCCATTGCGAGAAAGGATGCATTTCCATCACCGGATGTAATGGTTGAGCATTAAATATCCCTTTTCCTACAACAATTTGACATGTGTAACAATGCTTCACATGCTCATAGGTATCTTTGAAAATAGTTGGCCAATAATAACCAGTTCTCAAGATGAGGTGTGTAGTAACCAAAGGAGCTCCATGAGCTATATCGAACTTATCATGTGATTCTTGCAACACTTCATTCAATTTTGTCTTATTCAAGCATCTTAAATAGATCCCTTTGTGATTTTTCTTGAATAGAACCCCTCCTTTAATCATATAACTCTGGGCTTTGATCTTCAGGGCTCTTCTTTGATTCCTTTGCATATGATTAGGGAAGCTATTACTAACCAAATAGTACCATATATCTTAATACCAATCATCCTGGTCTTTTACATCCAGAGTATACTGTTGGTTAGATATTTGTGGATCAATCTCAACAATGGACTTAACTAACCTTGGCTTGTTCGCAAACCAACTTCATGAGCATAATCTCTAAATCAAACTCTTACAAAATCTTAACCCATTTAGCTCTCTTTTATCCAAGCTCACTCTGTGTTAGTATCATTTTTATTGCAGCATCGGGGACACTAGCCTCGACTATACTTCTGAGAATCACAACAACACAATAGGCAATTAGTGCCGACTTTGGTGCCAGATTTTAGTGTATTTTGAGCCATGAATTGAACAATTTGGTCGGCGCTAAACTCGGCTCAAACAGGCATGGTCAACTCAGCGTCAAATTTTGCGTTGTCTTTTCCACCATATTTAGCACTGGATTTAGCATTGGAATTAATGTCGGGAAATCGTAGTGTCTCCAAAAGCGCCTAAAATAGCGCTGAGAAGTGACGTCGAAAATTGCGCCAAGAACTAACATTGGAAATTGCGCCAAAATTGGTGCCCAATTTGGCTTCCGGTTTTGCTTCCATGTCTACTCCCATTTTTGCTTCTAATTTTGCTTCTAGTTTTTCTTCCAATTTGACGTCCAGTTTTTCCTCCATGTTTGCGTCCAATTTTGCTTCTGGTTTTCCTTCCAGTCTTGCTTCCGGTTTTGCTTCCGTTTTTCCTTCCAGTTTTGCTTCCGGTTTTGCTTCCAGTTTTGCTTCTAGTTTTGCTTCTAAGTTTGCTTCCAGTTTTGCTTCCAGTTTTGCTTCTAGTTTTGCTTCTAGTTTTGCTTCCAAGTTTGCTTCTAGTTTTGCTTCTAGTTTTGCTTCCAGGTTTGCTTCTGGTTTTGCTTCCGGTTTTGCTTCCAATTTTACTTCTAGTTTTGCTTCCAAATTTGCTTCTAGTTTTTCTTTTAGGTTTGCTTCCGGTTTTGCTTCCAATTTTGCTTCCAAGATTGCTTCCAAGATTATTTATGGTTTGCTTCTAGTTTGGCTTCCATTGTTGCTTCCTTTTTTTCTTCTAAAAATGCTTCTTGTTTTGCTTTAATTTATTAATTTAATATGTTTTATTTCAATTTAATTAGTTAAATATATCAGCGGCCTCTTAAATAACTCATATGATTAAATAACAATATAATTATTGTAACATGATCATCATCTATAATTAAAACAAGTGAGTCAAATATCTATAATTTAATTGAATTTGACAACATCCATCCTGAGCAGTAAATTAAAATCATCATACTTAATAAATATCCATCCAAAAATCATCAACCACTTTTAATATATATAAATTGACAAGTTAATACTGATAAAATCATCATCATATATAACTAAAAAAAGTAAAAGTCAAATATGCCAGTACATCAAAAACATGTCAAAATGATACATGTCCAATAGTCGACATAAGTGAAAATGATACATGTACAAATGATATAAATAAAATTGATAAATTATGTAACTCAAATTGATAAAAGTCAAGATGATACATGTCAATATGATACAACTCAACAATATAGTATTGTAGGTTGTGAAAATGATACATATGATAGTAACCATGAAAAGAGTCATCATAACGATATATCAACAATGATCCATGATGTAGTCTATATGATCATGAATGTCACTGGTTACTATCACCAAGTATCTCATCATCATCACCATCGTGATCATCATCATCATCATCGTTGTCATCATCATTGTCATCGGCCTCGGTGTCTTCCATATCCATGTCATCATCATCCTCTGTCATGTGATCTGTACCGGCAGAACCAATATTTTGTGGATCTATATCATGTTGAGGATCATCTTGATCTTCTGGAAGACCCGTGTTCTGCAAAAAAAAAGCATTTAAAATGAAAAGTTATTATTTATTTCATGCAATAATTTATTTTTCTGCTATATATTTAATATTACAACATATGAGATGAAACCATAATCATATTACATCATATCAAAGTGCACATACCACAATAAAATTTTAAAAAAGTTACAGCTAATACTGGTGAATCGGGAGAAACTTCAACTTTCAAAAACAAAGCCAATTAGGCTTGCAGACTTGTGGATCAGGCCAACATTTGCTGGAAGAGGAAGAAAAATGACTGGAACTCTGGAGGTCCACCATAATGGATTTCAGTAATATTCAACCATGAGAGTAGAAGAAAGAGTTGATATCATGTATCAAAACATTAAAAGCATGCATTCTTCTAGCCAACAGAGAAGGAGATGATTACTATGCTTCATTTTCATTTGCATAACCATATCACGACGTGGGAACCAAGAAGACCAAGGATGTCCAGTTTTATGTGGAGGTAATGGATGTGGTCCAAACTTTAGGAGGGGCAAGAAGGTCAATGCATGATCCTGATGAAATTGAGGAAGAACAACAAGAGAGGCACAGGAAAAATAAAATCAATACAGAGTTTCAAGGATTTGTTAAGCAAGTAAGAGAGCTATGGGAATAGCCTCATCTAAAATATTTTGAACTAGAGTTTGATATACCATTTAGAGAGCTTAGTTTTCTTGGAGTTCCTTTCAAATCCTTTTCTTTTATTGTTCCTACAGTAAACTATTTGGTAGAGTTGGTGGAATTACCTTTCTTAGTAATCCCTATTAGTGAGATTGAGATTGTTAACCTTGAGAGAGTAGGACTTGGGAAAAAGGAAGTTGATATGGGTATTGTTTTCAAAGACTTCAAGCAGGATGTACTCTGCAATGACATCATTCCTCAATCTTCACTTGATGACATCAAGGAATGGTTGAACTCCATGGATATAAAGTATTATGAAAGCATAATGAACTTGAACTGGCGGCCAATTTTGAAGAGTATTACTGATGATCCAGATAAATTTATTGAAGATGGTGGTTGGGAATTTTTTAATATGGAAGCTAGTGATTCTGATTCTGATAATTAAGAAGAGTCAAATCAAGGATATGAACCCTCTGATATAGAAGAGGAATCAGAATTATATTTCATGTAGCCACCATCAAGAGTGTTACAAGCCAACAAGATGGAGGGAATTCTTATATAAGGATAATTCTCAATGTTGCAGGTACTGGCTTTAATGCCAACTACAATGGCAACATTGAAATTCCCTAGCAGTATTTATATTAAGGAAATTTCCTTTAGATGCAAGGATTCAAAGCACATCAACCATGTGGTACAAATGATTAAATCCCATAGACAATCTATAGCAATGAAAGAGTTTGAAAAGGCAGAGAGAGCTACACTGGTGACTCAGAAGAAACTTCAGCTTTCAAAAACAAATCCAATTAGGCTAGCAGATGTGTGGATTAGGCCAACATTTGGTGGAAGAGGACAAAAGATGACTGGAACTCTAGAGGCCCACCATAATGGATTTCAATATTCAACCATGAGAGCAAAAGAGAGAGTTGATATCATGTATCAAAACATTAAGCATGCATTCTTCTAGCCAACAAGAAGGAGATGATTACTTTGCTTCATTTTCATTTGCATAACCATATCATGTCGTGGGAACCAAGAAGACCAAGGATGTCCAATTTTATGTGGAGGTAATGGATGTGGTCCAAAATTTAGGAGGGGAGATCCCAATGTTTTCCAAGAGGCATAAATTTAGATGAATTAAGTTCACCTACATGTTTGGCAAAGTTTACTTCCAATTTTTATGACTGTTTTTCTTGACTATTAGAGTTTACTTACAAATTTGAAATTTATTTATGTTCATTTTGATGAGGATATATTCAGCCGATGTGCAAGCACCTTTTGTTTGTCTCACAACCATAGTAACGAGACTCGAACTTGCCTCAAAATCGGCTAGGGTGAATCGACTCGGGGACTCAACACCTGGACTCAGCGCAGACTCAGCAAAATGAAAAAACCCTAGAAATTTAAAGATTTTTAAGGACTTAAAACTTGTTTCATGCACCCTTTATTAAATAGACCTTAAATACACAATAATATCATTAAATAGAAGAAAATTTGATCACATACACAAGTATACATCAATCACTCAAGTATAAATGCAAATTTTAGCTGAAGGAAATACACATACACAAGTATACTACTATTATGCCCTTAATAAATTTTTACCTAGCTACAATGTCATTTGAGTAGTCTTAGTCTTATGCTCCAAATTGATTAAAGAAATGTGGAAGTGTTAAGCTCCAAATTGCCAATACTAAGTATATCTATAACTATAAATTGTATCTATCACATTCACAATAGAAAGGAACTTGTTGGAAGTAGTATGCTCTAAATTGCCAATACTTAGTGAATCTAGATCCATAGTTAGTAATGTCCAAACAAAACTTGTCCCAGCAGCCATAGGGAAATGGGAAAAGTTAATGGGTAATAATCAATGGGCTACGTAGGAGGCTGTCATACTGCCAGTTGATTGCCTAAGCCTTCCCCCATGTACTCTTGAATTGGTGAGGGGGAGTCTAAAAGAGCTTACATTGCTTCTTACCATTGAACTTAATGCAAAAAATATTCCACATCTTAAACCACCAAATGGTCATGTGCTCAGATTTCCTATCGTAATTGGGCAAGAGGAAGCCATCCTTCTTCTAAGTTGGATTCAACATTTACTACACACATCTAGTAGGTCTCTTCCTACAAAATTCAATACAAGTATCATGGAAACAAAATGGTTGAAAACCTCTAGATGATATCAATCTCACAACATGTGTTTCTTGTTAGATTATGAGTGGTCACAGGCCGGTCTGCAGTCAACTAATCTTTCTTTCATCGGTTCTTCAATGGTAAGAAGAAATGTAAGCTCTTTTAGACTCCCCCCCACCAGTTCAAGAGTGCATGGGGGAAGGCTTAGGTAATTAGTTGATAGTATGAAAACCTCCTGTGTAGCCCCTTGATTATTACCCATTAAATTTTCCCATTTTCGTATGGCTGCTAGGACAAGTTTTGTTTGGACATTACTAACTATGGATCTAGATTCACTAAGTATTGGCAATCTAGAGCATACTACTTCCAACAAGTTCCTTTCCATTTTGACACACTATTAATGTGATAGAGACAATTTATAGATATAAATATTAAACAATGTTGTAGCCTACAATAAGCCAATAACACATAAAAAAATTAATATTCAAATTTTAAACTTTATAATTAAATTATTAAACTAAAAAACTGAGTTAGCTTTTAGTTAGCTTTTTGGATAGCTCTACTAGGTGTTGAGGACATTCCATTTATCTTTTGAATGTTAAGAAGTCAGAGTTTCAAGGATTTTCCAAGCGAGTAAGAGAGCTATAGGAGCAGCCTCATCTAAAAGATTTTGAGCTAGAGTTTGATATACCATTTAAAGAGCTTGGTTTTCATGGATATAAAGTATTATGAAAGCAGAATGAACTTGAATTGGCAGCCAATTTTGAAGACTATTACTGATGATCCAGATAAATTTATTGAAGATGGTGGTTGGGAATTTTTGAATATGGTAGCTAGTGATTCTAATTCTGATAATTCAAAAGAGTCAGATCAAGGATACAAACCCTCTAATGTAGAAGAGGAATCAAAATCAAATGAGGAAGGTTCAGAAGATGAATCTCTTGTGGAGTTAGAGGAGGACAACGAAGAAGAAGAATATTCTGAAGAGGAGGAAGGTAAAACATGGGATGAATTAAAAGCCAAAGCCAGAAATGCAATCATTTACTTTTAAACTAATTAATATGCAATCATTTACATTTTCCAAGGAAATAAAAAATATATCATTTAACATATTAAATATACTTACAAATTATTGAAGGATTTTTTTTTGAAATTATTGAAGAATTAGCTCTTTTTTTAGCGTTGGACGTACGTTCGACATTAATGTTGATGGACGGAAATTTTCTATGTAATGAAGTTTTTTCTTGCATTTCCTTCGATGCTTCTTGGTTTGTGGGAGTAAGGAGAGTGTTAGGATGGTGGTGTGAAGTAGTCTAGTGGCTAATGTACCAAAGAAGAAATGGAGGCCAGCTTCACTCTGAAAGTGAGGAGGAAATTGGATCCTTTTGATGGCAAAGTGACGATGAAGAGACTATGTGGCTTGTTCTTGTACAAGGATGTGAAGGTGGTGCAATCTATGCAAATCATTCTAGGTAATGGCTTCGAAGATTTGAAGCATAGATATCAGACTAATGTGGATATATACTCTCTAATCATGGCGTGGGGACTAGACTTAAGAGAGTCGGTGGAGGTTGTAAGGAAAGTGATGAAAGCGTTGGTGCATAGGGATTTATTAGTGAACATGGAGAGTATCCTAGAAAGGGCTATACCAGGAAAAGGCTTTGTGAGTGAAGGTATGGAAGGTGTGGACCCAAAAGTAGCAAAGATAAATCACCCTTTCATTAGGTGGCCAAAAGGAAGAACCAAAGCCGTGTGGAGAGAGGGTGTGAAACGGGGGTGGCAAGCTTTGAAACTATGTGTCGAATTAATGGAGCCTGAGGAGATAATAGCGGGACTCAAAGCCATCGCCAGAGAGGAGTTGTGTGAGAAGAAGGGTTTGAGTCTGAGAAAAAGGGTGAAACCACTCGCGGAAATGTGCCATTGCATTTGGGCAGCGCTTCTGGAACTTCCGCGTAAACTAGTTTACTATGTTTAAGCTAGATGTTGATGTATAAGCTTAAGGGGTTAAGCCCTATTTTTGGTTTCAATACTGTAAATAGCTCGTGTTTGGGTAGTAGTTAGTTGGATAGTTTTCAAGCGGTTGTGGTAGGACTTTTTGATCTGTAGGTTTTTATTCTATTTTAACAGACATGATGTGATGGTGTTGGAAGAACTTTTTATTTGAAGCTTTGTATATTTTGATTTATCTTAAATAAAATAAAAATATTATCAATCGATTGAAGAAACAAATTTAAATATTGTTTAATAAATTTGATATAATCTTATGAACAAATTCAAATACCTGCATACTCTCCTCACCAAACTTCCTCCTCAGGTAAGGCCCCGGGCTTCATGGATCTCTTCGGGCCACATTAGCACCCCTTTGCTCCCCTTCCTTTATGCCAAGGACGCTTTTTTCCCTTCTTTATAAGTGTCTGAATTCTCCTCTGCATGTGGGAAATTCTAAACTTTTATTTTGATTTCTTCCTTCAAAATTTTTCTTCCCTTTTTTGTCACCTTATTTCTTCCCAATCTAGCTTGGCGCCCAATTTCAGCCATTAATGGTAAATTAGCTTAGTGCTGCATGGGTCACATATCGCTTTATCACAATCCCAAGGTGCTTCATCCTTCTTGGTGGTAGTGCGGTGAAAGCTTCTATGGCGGCACACGAGTCTTCCTTCTGTTCTTGGTGGTGTTGCGGTGACTCCCGCAAGTCTTCTATCATTGGTGTGTGGTAGTGCGGTGACCACCGCCATCCCGCGGCTCCTTCATTAGCTTGGTGTGGTAGAGCGGTTTTTATCGCAGTCCCGCAAGTTGCTTCTTCCTTCTCGGCGGTAGTGCGATGAAAGCTTTTGTGGTAGCATTTTTATTCACAGAGGAGGCCATGGAGAGAGGACGTGGATAGTGTAAAAATACTAAATCGCTGAGAGGAGAGTGGGTGGAAATAGATGAGACAAAATTGATTAAGCACTAAATTTATTTTGATTATTTTTTGTGAGAAAAATTACTAATGACCTTTTCATAAATGTTATGTGAGTAAGATTTCTAGATAAACTATGCAAATTTTTACATAACTATCATGGACTGTGAAAATTGAATGTTATTAATTTTCATATAAATGTGTTTGATAGAATATCATGCCATTGGCAATTAGGGGGGATTCTTATTCTGGCAGTTTGACCAAGGAATGCCGGCAAGCCACTGTCAAGATTAAATGAAACGGAGGGCGAGTATGAAATGTTCATGTGAGAGACATGAGATATGGTCACTTTACCCCTATGACTAAAGGTTCACACTAATTTACTATTATTATATTAGGTGGGTGACCTCCAAGGAGATCCATGAATCTCAAATGCCTAAACTTTGAAATGCTTCAGTAATATTATGTTGTACTTGGACAATTGAAAACCTATTTTATTCTCCTAGCAAGCTTTTTTATTTTCCATTATAATTCTAGACCAAACAACATTTGCAGGGATGGCCTTTTACACCAATCTTAATCTGTATGAAGTTCACGAACCTATTGTCAAGTAGTAAATTCCTTTCATAACAAGAAATGTAAATGCTTCATTTAAGAAAATATAAGTAGTCTCTTTCTAAGGGTAATCCATATGAAAAAAGTAAAAAGCACATAAAAAATAATTGTACAGTAGAAAATCAAATTGAATAAGTTTTTGATAAGGAAAAACAAGTTTTGAAAGGGCCCTGAAACCCTTTACAATGACACCAAGATGCAAGAGAAATTAAACCACTAAGCCCAACAACCCAAAAAACCAAAAAGATGACATAAGATGGAACATTAGCAACCCATCAACAAACCCAAAAACAAAAAAATCAGCAAACCTACTAAACCAAAAGAGGAAGCACCAGCTACAACAAATTATCTAAAACATTAGCCGAGGCCATGTTCTCCTTGATGACCTCCTCATGGATACTGATAACATCCTTCAACTCCTCAACAACAACTACAACCCTCTTTTTCATCTTGCTCCTTGTCCTAAGGCACAGACCCACCTGCATGTCCTTCTCCAACATAGGAGTAGAAGCTTCCACTTTCTCCACCAAGTAAGAGCCACTAATCTCTTCAATACTTTCCTCCATATTACCCAAGTCAAGCAGATTTTCAGTCCAATTAAGTGCTTTCTCATTCAGAACAAAAAGACCCATAGTAGTGGTCTTCAAAGAGTTATTGTTGATATTGACCACCGTTTTCAAGTCCTCCGACATCTTTCCCATTTTATCCTCTAGACTTGCTACTTTGTCCTCTAACA
>VDFB02009059.1:0-35564 GCA_007258455.2 Sequoia sempervirens | reverse complement strand
GACATCCCCTTTAAGATATATTATAACCTTAAGAAATCCCCCAAGATGCCTTCTATTATGACCCTTTTAGACATCCCCTTAATTAACATGTTCTATTATGACCCCTTTAGACATCCCCTTAAGACCCCTTAAGACATCCCCTTAATTAACACGCTCTATTATGACCCCTTTAGACATCCCCTTAAGACATATTATAACCCCTTAAGACATCCCCTTAAGACGTTCTATTATGACCCCTTTAGAAACCCCCTTAAGACGCCATTATTTGTTTTGACAACTTATAAATTAGTGTTAGATGAACTATTATTTATAGTATTTATTAATGCTTTTATTCTCTAATCTTCTATGGTATTGTTATGGTTAGGATTAGAATTTTAATTAGAGTTAGAATTGAACCCCATTCTAACTGAATACTAATTGAACCCTAACCCTAACTGCTATTAGAACCCAACCCTTATTGAACCCTTTACCTCGGTCTCTAAAATTAATCCTATCCCTAAGCCTTGTTGCTAGATCTGAACCCTAATTGAAAACCTAATGTCATAATCATAATCATAACCCAATTGTAAATAATAATAATGTTATATAATTTTTTTCATATGATAAAGTTATATGTGAATATAATTCTTAATTACATTTATTTTTAAATATAGATATGCTAGCTTTAAATATATTGCTTTAAAAAATTATTTTATGTGTATAAATTTATTATATTTTCTTTGTATTTAATTTTATAATTTTAAATTGATTTTAGATGTCCATTTATTATGAAAAACTTATCTATTTAAGTTGCTATATTTTTGTACAATAAAACCTTTAGTAAAGCCTTAAAATTTTAATATTTATTTACATATATATGTTAATTTTGAATAAAATAGAATATTAGTGATTTTTCCTTTTTGAAATGTTCTTAATTTTTTTAAAAAATATTGAAGATTTTATATGTTGGAAGATTTCTACTATTCATGTATAGTGTTAATTCATGTGTATTTTGAGCAATCATTATTATAGTTGAAGATTATTTTGATTTTATAACTGTTTTTTCCTTTTTGAAATGTTCTCAATTTTTCCTATAGTTAAATTTGACATGTTAAAGACTTTCATTACCAACTTGATATTAATCTAAATATGCAGTAATCCAAAGACTTTACATTCACATGATTATTTTCAAATAATATTAAAATAATAACTTATGTAGATTTTGGAAGTGCATCTACACATTTTAAGCATAAGATCCATGTCCACTTGACCCATATTTTAATGCAATTCAGGTTTAGACCCTAAATTTCTGGTATATAAATAGATTGTTTTTGTTTGTAAATTATGATTTATTGACTGATTATTGTAAATATTAAAATGTCCTATATTAATCCATGTATGAGATCACTAAATTTCACATTAATGTCCCATATTAATGTCTTGACTATGAACATAAAATGCATAAATGTACATGTGTAAATTAAAATTTCAAACAATAATAAAGTCCATAATTTATGTAACATATTAAGTGCATGAAACCAATATATTAAGCACACATGAAATAAAGTCCAACAAAGTACATGATAAACAAGAAATATAGCCCATGAAATAAATAAATATAACACATAAAATCACATGTTTCTAGGTCATGTATTGTCTCGATAATCAAGAGACCTCTTCACACCATGCGGACTATGTGGATGACCTGAAACACTTTGTACATAAGAGGAAGATGAAATTAGATGCAAGACAATAAAAAATGATTTAATGAAAATTTAATTTATAATCCATCATAAAATTAAATTACCATCATATCTACATCTGGATGCTCTGGTGCGCCTGAAGAAACCGCTAAATTCTCTAAATCAATCTACATAAACAAGACAAAGAAATTCAAAATTAGATGTACAACTCTACAATTAAATTTTTTTAATTCAATTTAATTCAGAATTTATCATTTTAATTGTACTGTATTCTGAGGTTGTGCACTAGGCTCTTCTCCAGGACCTGTCTGTACATGCTCAACTACAAGATGTGTCTCATGCTATAAAAGAAAAAGAATATGTGAAAATATCATATTATGTATATATTCAATTTAAAATTTATAATTCACTTTAAATATAATAAAAAAATTAAATTACCATTTGATCTGAAACCTGCTCTACATGTCCTCTTGGTGGTGTAACTATGTCTGGGTCAAGGCTGAAAGTTGCACTAACAAAGTCCTACAAGATGAAAATTAAAGCATGTACAATTTAATTAGGTTAATATATACATATATATATTCAATTTTGCACATTTTGTGTAGAAAGTTTTGTAAACAACCTGGAAATTAGTGGCCTGACGAGTAATTGCAACATCAAATGTTTGCCCAATGCCCATTCTTTTTGTGGTATCAACCTAGACATGTACATAGACATTTAACGCTTATAATATTTACAAGTGTGCATGCATGCGTTTCATATATCTAGTTAATTCAAAACTCATAAAATTGTGACTATAGTAATGTAAACTTTAAACAAATTTACAATATGAATGTACCTGCCCCTGATCTATGACGCTCGATAATGGAGGAGTGCTTGACAATCCCTCAGGAGGAATCAACGTGGATGCCGATTGACTCACCTAAACTAACATGAATATTTGAAACACATATGTGATTCAATTATAAATTTAAAACTCAAGTTAAATAATTTATGATTTCATATATAATTTTTAAAATTGAAATCAAAATACCCCATAAGGGTTGCCAAGTATGACCGGTGTCGATGTATGTATCACGGAATGGGGATACTCTCAGACGTTAGGGTGTCATCCGGTGACACCAAACAATTTGATTGTTAAAATGTATTGCAAACTTTTTCTTTGATATATAAGCAACCATAAAAATATTATAAAATGAACGCATCTAGATGCATATTTATACCGTGTCAGAGTGTCCTCGGTGACGTTTTCTATGAGGTGCGGAACTCCTAAGCAAAATGAACCCCATGTAATTAAATGAATCCACGGGATCTCCCTCACCCACTGAATCCATAGGTGTGGCCCGATCGTGTCCATAGCATACTTGATGACAACTAGTACATATATGGGGAATGCCCTCGACACTCCTGGAGTGGTACTTAGACCAACTCCATAAAAAAATCCTCCATCATCATCATCTCTATGCACCCCACCCACTATCGCAGAAGCATGTCGATCAAGGTCTCCTACGAGTGTACTAAGGGAACCTAATGTTGAGACCAGAGCTTGATGATGTACAGGTGCAGGAATGGGAGGACCAGGAGCAACAACAAGGGGTTGCACATGCACGGGGCGTCAGGGATCAATCCTTTCCCCTAATCTCTATTGTGGCATGCCGCCACCAACACCCTGAAATGATCTAAAATCAAAATAATTGGGATTTTGCCCCAAAACAAACTCTACATACAGTTTTCTCAAAAAATACAATGGGCACTCCCAATTAGCATGTGGGGACTATCAAAAACCATATACCATTGATCCAAAAAATGTGCACTCATCTTCAGATGTATGCACCACCTCATGGATATTCTAGATTTGTTGGGTGGAAATGGGTCGAGAAATGAGGTCAAGAAAGTAGGGGGCTAGATGGGATTTCATTATTTTAAGGTCTAATATTTGTTTGTAAGAGATACCATTAGAATAAAATTGTCTCATTTTCTCTCTCTCTCATCGATGCCTATCAAGATCATAATTGATCATCATCCGATGGAATCAACAATGTTTTGCATTGCAGATGTAAAACGTCTCACATGTGGAGGAATCAATGCTTGACTCTGCATAGCATTGATTTGATTTTGTAAGGATGCAACTTGATCATTTATTCGTGCTCTCAAGCGAGCCTCATTAGATGCCATAGGTGCCGGAGGTGGCATATGAGGGGGAGGGGGAGGGGGAGGCAGATCCGGCCGGTCGAGGTGGTGGATCGATGATATCATCAATGTTAAAATCATCCATGATATATGCTTGATATAATGTGCACCTTCATTTAAAATCATACAAAATAGTCCATGTGCATACAAAAATTAAGATCATATATTTAATTGAAATAGGATGAGCAACATATATATTAAGCTCATATATTTAATTGAAATGCACATATATATACATTGATTGTTCAACCCAAGAGCATGTCCATACAAAATTAAAAATTAAATGTATGTACATGTACATTTAAAATAAAAAATATGATGCATAATTTGCATGCGTACAAATCATTAAACTAAACTATGTACATACATACAAATTTCAAAATTTAAGAACCATATATGCAAATCTTTAATGCACATACATACTAAACAATAAACTTGAAACATTCACAAAAATCTCATTTTATGTCTAACAAAACACACACATATATATATTATTAAGCAAATTTTCAGCAGAGAAATCATGATCTAGTAGATAGTCAAAATATATACCATTATATACTCATTCATTATAAGTCTAGCAAATTCCACCAAATTCATAAATCCATGTCACTAAAAATGATCGATCTAGAACCAAAAAAATCATAAATTCATGTCACAAAAAATATCCCATTTGGAACCAAATTTATAAATTCATCTAATAAAATATCCATCTACCACCAAATTTATAAATTCATAACTATTTAAGATCATTGTTTTAATTCTATAAACTATTATGGCTCTGTCTGCAGGATCTCATTTCTTTGTGTTTTCCTTTCAAAATTAGGAGCTATCCCTCTCCTCTAGCCATTGTCGATGCTCATCTACTAATCTCATCCCATAGTCCTCGACAACATCAATGGTGGGTTTGCATCCTAGATAACATCCCCACAGAGAGGTGCACACATTCTTCATTTTGAATAATGTTGATTTGATCTTGGATGGTTCCCAGTAAGCATTGATTTGTAGCTTTGCAAAAAGAGTCACATGTTCATTACATCGTGGGTGGAGGTGGGGGTTGCGGAGGTGGCGGAATTTATAGTGGAGTGCTGAGATGGATATGAGGATTATGAATATTACTGAATGGATCCACATCTTTAAAGGATGAGTGAACTGCACAGATCTGTAATTTCAAGATGTAAGATACATGTTTAGGAAATACCAAGTTAAACCATTCAATATAAATGGCCTTAAATAATTGAATACAAATGATAAAATTATATGTAAGCCCCATTTATATGTCTAAGGCACATGTTATTTGAATGAAAATACAATTAACTATTGATATTGTATAATCTTGCAGGATCTTATTATTGTTAAATTTGGTTGGGCCTTGGGCAACTTTGATCACCAAATTTTAAGAACTTCTTTGATCCCCTTAAGAAATGTCATATTGGAACCCCTTAAGAAATCGAATTATGATTTAGGGTGACATGATGGCTTAAGGGGATTTACGTCTAGTGAGGTCCTAGGAGAAAATGGCATGGCTCAAGTGAATAAAATTTGGTGAAGTTGCCCAAGGCAACCAAATTTCATTAAGAGCATTTAAAGAAAAAATTATGGCTTTTGTGGCTTAGCCTTAGACTTTAGAGTTTAGGGCTTGTGTGGGTAATAGGATAGCTTAAGGATTTCCATATAATGCAGAAGATCCTAGGAAAAATTATATGAGATATAAGGTAATGAATTTGGTAGAGTCGCCCATGGCAACCAAATTCCATTAAGATCCCAAGAAAAAAATGATGCATTTTAGGGTTTACTAGACTTCCTTTTAGAGTTTAGGTTTTAGGGATTTAGGATAACTTAAGGGGATATATGTAGTAAGATCCTAGGAAAAAATTACATGGCATAAGGGAATGGAATTTGGTGGTGTTGCCTAAGGCAACCAAATTTCATTAAGAGCCTAAGAAAAATGATGGCTTTAGGGTTTAGGGTTTAGACTTTAGAGTTTAGGGTTTAGGGTAATAGGATAACTTAAGGGGATATATGTAGTAAGATCCTAGGACAAAATTACATGGCATAAGGGAATGAAATATGGTGGAGTTGCCTAAGGCAAGCAAATTTAATTAAGAGCCTAAGAAAAAATGATGGCTTTAGGGTTTAGGGTTTAGACTTTAGAGTTTAGGGTTTAGGGTAATAGGATAACTTAAGGGGATATATGTAGGAAGATCCTAGGACAAAATTACATGGCAAAAGGGAATAAAATATGGTGGATTTTCCTAAGAAAACCAAATTTCATTTTATGATCTTGAGTAGGACAAAATGAATGGTTAGTGTTTAGGGTTTAGGGTTTAGAATTTGGAATATTTAATGAACTTGCAAGTTAGTGAAGAACATTTTCTTGTGGAATAGTTGATTGAGATCTACTCAAATGTTTCAACTGACCAACCTAGATCATGATGGAAACTTTAATCACCAAATTTTAAGAACTTCTTTGATCCCCTTAAGAAAATTGAATTACGATTTAGGGTGACAGGATGGCTTAAGGGGATTTACGTCTAGTGAGGTCCTAGGAGAAAATGACATGGCTCAAATGAATAAAATTTGGTGAAGTTTCCCAAGGCAACCAAATTCTATTAAGAGCCTTTAAAAAAAATGATTGCTTTAGGGTTTAGGGTTTAGACTTTAGAGTTTAGGGTTTAGGGTAATAGGATAACTTAAGGGGATGTACATGTAGTAAGATCCTAGGAAAAAAGGGAATGAAATATGGCAAATTTTCCTAGGACAACCAAATTTCACTTTATGGTGTTGGGTAGGACAAAATGAATGGTTTAGTGTTTAGGGTTTAGATTTTAGAGTTCAAAGTTTAGGGTTTACAAAACTTAGGGTAAAATTTTGGTGCCCCTTGGAATATTTAATGAACTTGCAAGTTAGTGAAGAACATTTTCTTGTGGAATAGTTGATTGAGATCTACTCTTGTTTCAACTGACCAACCTAGATCATGAAATCTCATTCATATTATAATCTTGCACAATCTTATTATTGTTAAATTTGGTTGCCTTTGGGCAACTTCACCAAATTTTAAGAACTTCTTTGATCCCTTTAAGAAATTTGTCATATTGGGACCCCTTAAGAAATTGATTTACGATTTAAGGTGACATGATGGCTTAAGGGGTTCTAGATGTCTAGTGAGGTCCAAATTTAGTCATACTATAGCCTCATTGGTTCCATCTAGCTTTGGGTCAGAAGTGTTTACCCCTCTAATAAAAAAAAGTACAATGATGTTAAAAATGAATCAATCTATACATATCAAAAAAATAACAATAATCTTAAATGTAACCCATACTCTAACAATAGTAGAATGCTAAATGATCCCCACCCCTAACCATATCCTAATTGAATTGCAAACCTAATTGAAACTTAATTAAATTATAACTTTTACCTAATCTTAAATGTATTCCTATATTATATTATATTTAAATTAATTTATATTTGTATTATAATTATATTAATATTTACTATATATTCCTAATTGTAACCTAACTATTTACTACAAACCTAATTGAATCTTAAGCCTAATCCTCATTAAAACCCCAAGTAAATTGTAACATCACCTATCCTTAATTGTAATCTTATATTATATTTTATCATATTAAATATTTATATTATTTAATATATTAAATAATATAAATATTTAATTATATTTCTTTTATATGAATCATCCTCGTATTTCTAAATTGTAATAATAGCTTGTAGTTCCTCCAAACTATCATCATGTACCTCCTCCCTTTCCCATGTAATAGGTGTACCTTATAGGTGTTAAATGGTTCCATCTTGGACTCCTTATTGATGCATTTCTATCCTTCCACATAAATCTATATAGTATCAAAATATAGGTAATTTTATGGTTATTGAATCTCTCTTAATTGCTAAAGAATCCATTATGATTGAGGATGGGTGGATTATTATCTAGGATCACATCTAAAAAATCCTATAAAGGTCATGTGGTATGTGTTTCTTAATACATATATTCCCATACAAACCTCTTTCCATGTATTATCAACTCTCCCATATAATAGACACCTTACTAGATTTAAATTTCATATGATATATATGTACCCAAGGCTTCCTAATTGGAATTGCTATATAATTATGTTTCTTGGCATTCTAGATATTCGCTAAAATAGTTTTCTATAATTCCACTAAATAGACCATTCCTGAGATTGAACCTTACATAATTTTTAGGTATGTCTAATGAGATTAGGGGTCTAGGTCTATACCCCCAAATGCTTTAGTGTTATGGGTTTAGATTTTACAAATTTAGGGTCTAGGGTTTAGCAAAACTTAGGGTGGTTTGGGTGGCTCCCTGGCATAATTTAGACTTGCAAGTTAGTGTCAATTGGAATCGATTGTACGGTTGAGATTTCACGAATTTGCTAACTAAATTTGCAAACAAACATCAAGATAAACTTTATGAATTTTAACTATTCTTTAACATATTGATTTCTAATCTAATTATAATTTAATATTGAAACTAAAGTTTAATATATATCATTTTTTCCATACAAAGCAAATAAAATTTAAAACATTTAAGCAATGCGAATGATTTTTTTTGAGCTCGAAATTACCTAGTTTTCAAAATCAAAATGATTTGTTCGATTCCAATTTAGGGTTTTAACAATTTTTTTTGTTCCAATTCAATTTAGGGTTTCAATTTTAAACAATTAGGGTTTTTCATGCAATTTTTTCTTTCAATTCAAACTAGGGTTTTCAAATTCAATTTTTTTTGTTTGATTTAAGTGGTTTCAAAAGCTTTATTTGGATTTGTAAATGCAATGTTTTTATTTCATTTCAATTTCTAGGGTTTTGAAATGATTTTTTTTTTGTTTTCTTTTCAATTAGGGTTTTCAAATTCAATTTTTTTGGGTTTAATCAAACAATTTAGGTTTCAACAGTTAAATTTTGTTTCTAAAACACAATTCAAGGTTCATTTTTTCATTTTTATTAAAAAACCTTTAAGTTTCATTGCATTTTTTTGTCTATTTTTACAATTATTCAATTCTACTATAACAGTTAAAAAAATGCTTAGAACATGAAATAAATTAAAAAAAAGCTAAATTAACTTATTTTTTTCAAAATTTCAATTCAAAATAGAAAAATGCAAAAAAATGGCATGTAGGTGGGTACCTGTTGCTGATCGTGGGGGTCGCTGTTGCCAATACTCAGGGTCCCGTCTGCTAAGCAGTGAAATCTATCTTTTTAAAAAAATAAATATCAGTATAAAACAGGATCCCGATTTATAGAAATAAGGATCCCGTTTTTTATAAATCGTGATCCCGTTTTTTGAAAATTGGGATCCCGTTCCTTTTCCTTTGGTTCGGGGTCCTGTGGGAAATGGGATCCCGAGTTTTAAAAAGTGGGATCCCGTTTCGTCTCAGGCTCAGGATCTCGAACCATAACGGGATCCCATTTCCTCAATGCTGATTTCAATTTTTTGGTTAAGGCAAAAACTTCCACGTTTCGTGGACTCATCTTTGTGCACTTACCCTTAAACTTTGAAGTACATGCTTCCTCAAATCCAAGGATGACTTGTGAACCACACACCATGCTTTATCATGATCTAGAATATTCCTCTAACAACCTGAAATCCATCAAACTCCTTCGCAACACCTCACACCTTCAAAATGTACACACCTAGTACACTCAACCTACAATGCCAAACACTGCAACTCTAAAATCCATCTTTTGGAGCACCAAACCATGAATCCTATTGAATCTTGCAAGAGATCAACACCATCAACATACTTTCACAATCGCAAGACCTGAAGAACAACTACGAAGAAACATGGAGCAAAAAAATTTCTCCCAAACACCTCTGTAAGCAATACTACATAACTAGAACACCTCTGCAACACCTTGTTTCCTCTTTTTATCGATTTTATTAATATCCTTGACATCTTTATCAATAAAAAAACCATAATCAAAAGAATGCAACAAAAATAACACTAATGACAACACAAGCTTGTTGACATTAATGACAACACCTTCATACTTGCAATAGAGAGAGCATTCACTCTAATGAGGTGAATACATACGTTAGGCTACTAGGTTATCACACATTAAGAAGAGTGCGATGAGCATGAAACTATGATGCAAAGGATAGTTACAACCAAATAAGGGGTTGAAAAATCATACTATATAGTAGCGTCGCGATTTTTATTTGTGATAGAATCCATAAAATCCTAATGTATTAACCGTAAATGACACAATTAGAAGATGACACATATCCAATAGTGAGGACCACTTAAGTGGGTAGTTAAATGGTAACTTAAGTGTTTTTATAAGCATGTGGGGTAATTGTCAATAGATGCTCACTAGAGAATGGGGTTGGCCAATGAATGGAAACAAAGTCATGAGGTAGTACGTCAACACCAAAATAGAAGAAAAACAACATTACCATGGGAATACTTAGGGTTTTATACCTAAAATGAAATGAACAATAAACAAAGGAAAACCCCTAAGAACTAGAATAGTTCCACCAGTGGCTCTATTTGGGGATACATGCTTGAAATAAGCATGGTGAGGATTTAGAGAGCTATGAGTAGAAGAACAAACAAAATAAATGAAAAAATGAGAAACAAAATAGCTATATACAAAATTTACATGTACATTAAATATTACACATATAAAGTGTTTTTTCAAGCAAAAAATAGCTTTAAGATTTTTTTTGGTAAAAGGAAAAAGGATGAACTATTTATATTAATATAAAGTGAAAACACATAGGAGCATGAGAGTGCCATTGGATATTACATATTATAGATTGTAGAGGGACCAAAACCAAACAGATTGTCCTTGGAAATTATGCAAAAAATAGAGAGGCCAAAACAAAACCTTGGCCTTAAAATAAAAAGTAATCTGAGAACAAAAAGAAAAAGATTGAACAAGGGTTTGTGAAGACCCAATGCTTACACAACACTAGGGGAGGCATCAAAATCCAAAATCCATTGGAAGTCAGTCATTTGCTCCCAATTATTAACTTGCTTAAGGAAGACACAACTCATGTGTGGTATAGCCCTATGATGCACGAATATAACTGTGCAGAGGTTGTCGAGGAAAGGGAGTCATTCAACACTACTAGAGGCCATACATGCATACTGGGTAGATCGCGGCTGTGGGACACCAACAACAAGCCTTACCAAAACAAGGATTTCGTTCAGGCCTTGGAGATTATGTTTTTAAATAATAAAGAAATCAATTCCTTCATCATTTCCTTGTTCTCACCAAGGTCGAGCAAGGAGACCAAAAAACATGAAGTGATGTTTGTATTCACCCTCTAATGCAAGGAGGCCCTGATAAAATCAACACTTAGGACCATCTTCATTGCTTTTAGATCTCTACTAGATGGGTGTTTCATTATTACTTTTAGATGTTGGTTTGATATGGTTTTATCAAAGGACATCTGGCACTATGAGCACTTGAGGTGGATAGGAGTGTCCATAATTAGTGTGCTCACAAGACGTTAACTGGAAAAAGGATGAGCAATCAGGGAGGCTTTACAACTTTAAATAGGGAAAGCTTCTACAAACTCCCATGTATCTAGCAAGGGGGGAATTATTTCCAAGATCTTCCTAGCAGATGAAGTACTTACAAAATTTTGATAGGGATTTTATTACACTTGTGTTTTTATGCATGCCTACACATTTGAGGGATACGACACACAAAATTTGGTGTTGATGATAAGGCCATAAAACACCCAGCTGTTTATGTAATATTTTCCAATTTATGTCCAAAGATTAGCCGTACTGAGAGAAAATAGCTTTAAGAATTGTTCATGCACTGACAATTCTTACATTTCTCCACACAAAATTTGTAGAAAATTTGAATATTCTCCATGATTATTACTAACAATATAAGGGCAACTCCATAAAGGATCAAATTTTCCATGTTTTCCTTTATCTTGAACTCTTGCATTCCACATTAGCACAATATCATCAATTTAAAAATTCCTATTTGTTGCTCTTTTTTCAAGGAGATATTTATCATGCTATTTCTTTTTCATGTTAAATATTTGGGCTAAGCCCCTTGACTCATCAAGTTTTGTTAATTTCATATCTTTGGGATAATCTCCTTAACTCATCAAGTTTTGTTAATTGATTTATCCTACAAGTCATAACATCATTGGTGTCTCCATCATGTTCATATATAAACCTATATATTGGTAGTAGATTTTTTATAGGTAATCTAGCATCTAAGCCATACACCAATTAATTTAGAGACATTAAGTCCTAGTGGATTTTTTAATTGTAACCTTGTTAGCCTATAGTGCCAACTTCAACTTTGAATCCCATGATTTTTTGTTCTTCTCTATCATTCTTTTTATGATCTTTATCAAGCTTTTATTGCTTGATTTATCTTGTCCATTTCCTTGTGAATAATAAGGGGAGGACTATGAAAAATTTATTCCATAGTTATTGCAAAAGGTGGTAAATTCCTTAAATGTGAAACACATTGCATTATCTATTATTACTTTGATTGGAACACCAAATCTTATGACAATATATTCCATGATAAAATCTATGATCACCTTGCTTGTTACCTTTCTAGTTGGGATTGCTTTAATCCGTTTTCTAAAATAATTTGTGGCAATAAAAATCCATTTGAATCCACCACTAGATTTCTATGAAATTTCACTTATGAAATAGATACCATGTTGATAAAAAGGAGTTTCCACAATCATAACCCTCAATGGAAATGCACCAAAATACTTTAACTTCCTCTAAATTTCTTGCCTCACATTTCTAAATATGATTTTTTGTGTTTGCAAAGAGGGTTGGCCACTAGTATCCTGACCTGAGGATCTTGTGGGCTATTGTTTTGGCCATGAAGTGACCTCAAAAGATTCTATTATGCATGCCATTTAAGATCCTATATGCTTTTTCTTCATTAACACATCTTGACAAGATCCCATCTCTATTTTTCTAATACAAATCATTCTGTAAAATAATATACTTGATGGCATGTAATTTTAAGGTCCTTTTTGATTATCACTCATAATCTTTGGATATGTCATATTTTGTAAATAATGGACAATATCTTTATACCATGGAGAAATTTGCAACTTACATTCCTACATAGGTATCTTGTCTTCCAAATTATTCACTTCAACAACTTCAAGAGTAGGTTTAGCCATGAGTTTAGCTAGTCCCTGACCTCTAACTAACTTTGTGATTTGTAAGTCAATATTAAACTCTAAAATCTTGTTAAACCACTTGCATCTTCTTCTTCATACTTCTTAATATGTGAAAATGTCTTTTTATTGTAGCATGAGGGACATATGCAATGACTTTAGCTCCAACCAAATAAGGCCTGAAGCTCTTTAAAACCTTGACTAATGCATAAGCCTGTTTCTCCATGATGTCATATTTAAGCTATGATGCTTGGAGAGGTCTAATGAAGAAAGAAATAGGTCACTCATATCCTTCTTCATTATTTTATAACAAAACAATAGTAATAGTGTGGAAAGAAGCAAATAAAAATAATTGAAAAGATTTTGAAAAATTTGGGGACTTAAGCAAAATTTTTTTTATCGATGACATCCTTTATATTTTGAAATGCTTTTGTGGATTCCTTACCCTAAGAGACTAATTCTCCTTTCTTCAACATCTTTGAAATTGATTTGGTTGTCTTTACAAAGTAACCAATATTCTCACAAATTTGATTTGTCTAAAGAATGATTGGACTCCTTTTATAGTTTTAGGTTGTGGAATCTTATCTATAGCTGCAACTCTATGTGCAAGGTTTATATTCACACTCATGAAGACCAAGTCTACATTTAGATAGGAAAACCTATGAAAAAATGATCAATTTCTTTTAATTTGAGACATCTATCTAATTATTTCCTTAAAGTCCAACACCTTTGTTGAATCAAAATTTAACACCTATTGTAACATATTTTCATCATCAGATATCAAACTAAATATTACATTTAATTTCAATGGTTACAATTACCATAAAATTATTTATTAGCTCAAGACACATAACTATAGTGGAAGTAAGAGATGTATTGTAATGGCATGAATGTGTTAAAAAAACCCTTTTACTTAGATTTGACATTCATGTACAAGCTAAACGTGCTTAACCTTGGAGAAAACTCAGTGGTTAAGCGTACTTGAGTTGGAGTAGTACTGGGATGGGTGACCTCCTGGGAAGGCCCAAGCTTCACCTCTGTGAGCATCACCTAGATGCAATGAGTGCTAAGTGGATCATTCATTATCATGAGAGATGGGTTCTTGTGGACCACTACTCATGAAACATGGGTCAATGAGTTTGTCTCAGAACTACACGGTTGAATCCTAATAGTAGTATCATAATTTGACACGCTGTGGAATATACCTCCTACTTATTCATTTACATCTGAAGTTATTAATATTTTACAATAAACATAATAATAGTGATCGCTTATTAAGTATTTGAAAATAAAAAGTGATAGTAAAATAATAGATAAGTGGAATAAAATATATTGAAATTACTCTTAATTTAAAATTGATATTCACATAGAAAAATAAAATAACTCATGACATAAAAGTGAAAACAATAATGCCTATATACCATCCATAAAAATTAAAATATAATAAAAAATATTATTCATAAAAAATATAATAGCTTAGATGGATATTAAAAAATAATAGTCATAAAAATGTTATAAAGGAGAATACTTTTTTCTATTAATCTAAATTAATTAAAGCGATGCACACATTTATACCAATTTCAACTTAAATGAATTTATAACAATTACAACTTAGATGAATTTATAACAATTACAAATGATGTAGTAGTATATAATAATATATATTAAACTAGTATTGATATATTTAAATATATGTATTTAAAAGATTTCAAAAGATATATATATTTTTAATATATCTTATTTAATTTAAAATTAATTAAAAGATAGTAGTATAGGTAGTAGAAAAGTACACCCTCAAAATTTATGTATGATTTCGGGTTTGACTCTATTCCTGGGTTTAAGAGGTGGGACTTCTTGCAGGCGGCAGCTCCCACCCGCAGGGGATTAGTCTCACCCAGGTATCCAAGATACGGACTGCTGAGCCACTAGACTGGATGGTGGGGACACCCCTGTTGTTAAAACAAAACCATAAATTTTTTTTTTTTTTTTAAACTTTTATAAAATGCAAAACTCCAAAAGCCAACAGAAATAAAAGTCAATGCAAATTTTGCTTAGAAAACCAGCACCCTCAGATAAATTCAAGCAGCGATTATACCGCCTTGAAAGGTTGACGATTTCACACAAGTTGCAATCTGTAACGTGAACTTCAAATTTTTTAATTAAAATTTCGAGCTTTGCAGCTTTTTTACGTTAGCTTTGATATTTGTATAATCAAATCCAATGGGACTGCAGCACTGGCATTCTTGTATTTACGCTGTACAGGAACGGTAGCTCTTGCGATGTTGACCGTCTCTACTCCATTATAAATTACACGCTATGTCTCAATATTAAGAGAGCAGAGCTGATTTCAAAGAAAATGAAGACTTACAATGCGTGGCGTATCTCTTCAATTTTCTTCCTATTACTAACCAACTTTGCTATTCAGACGAGATCGGATGAGTTTTTGATACCTACCCAAAGTTCACTTCCATTCGCGGCATGGTATACCAGCGACACGTACACCTGGGTAGCACGTTTGAGAGTAATTTGGTCAGAGTAATGAATAATCTGGTTCAAAATACATCTCAAACGGGATTCAACACATCCTCGTACGGGCAAAATCCTAACAAAGTGTACGGCCTCCTGCAGTGCAGAGGAAACGCCTCGCAGCCGCAATGCCGCCAATGCTCCCAAAACGTTACCAGATATGCCATCGGCAGCTCTTTTCAAGGATGTCATGAATCTATAGAATGCCAGATGTGGTTGGACTTGTGCTATGTACGGTACGCCAATTACAGTTTCATTTCGGTCTTTCAAAAGGATGCAGTGTCGTTTGAGCATTATGGTAGCAGTCATGTAGAATACAGTAAAAGCCCTGATGTGTTTAGGAACACTCTCCTCAATCTTCTGTCGAATTTATCTGCGGAAGCGTCTCAAGAGGTTAATAAAAGATTCGCTGCTCAATCGGCTAATTATTCAACTCTTTCCCTGGAAAAGGTAGATGCTTTTGTGGAGTGCTCCAGAGATCTGTCTTCCGCCAACTGTAGTGCATGTTTGGCGAGAGGAGTTGATAGTCTGAAGCCCATTGCTCATCTGCAAGCTCAGTTTTACCATAAAAGTTGCCTTGTTCGTTACGTATCAACTGAATGGGATTACGGATCAGCTGAATCGGGTTAGTTTCTCACTTGTATTTATTGGCGTGATTTTTTTATAAGAATCCCAACTTTTATCTCAGCCGTTGGTATGAGAGCTCAGGGTGCCCATTGATTTGCTATTTTAGAAATAGATGAATATAGTGTGTGCTTGTGCAGGTAATTCGGCATCAAAGCAAGTGCTCATAATGTGGGGTCTTATTGGGGGCCTCCTGCTATCCATCTTTGCACCCATCTCAGCATAATCCATTTACTGGCTTGCTCTTTTTCTCTTGTTTTCTTTACTTTCCCATATATGTGAGGTGGCACGGACGTCTGCAACGTTTTCTTGAAATAGAAAAGGGGTAGTGGGTTGCCTCCTCAACTGTTACTGTTTTTAAAGCTAAAAAGTGGTATACTGAACAATCCACTTATTTTTTTTTTTAAAAAACCTCTGTAACAAGGCTTTTGTTCAGACAAAGATTTGATTGATTTTCAATTTGTATGTATAAGTGCTGGTTGATTTATCTCTTTGATAAAGAGATCACATAATGTAACATTGATTTATTTATTTATAATAATAATATAATGGATATGCTAAGGTGATAATTAATGTTTGAATTTTATGTTTTATTTTATATTAATTGAGTTTTTTTTGTGATGGGTATACTTTGTATTTTTTATATTAACATGTATGTTTTTCTTCTTTTTAGAATGATAAATTAGATAATTTGAAATTTGATCAAAGAAATTAAAATTTGATATTATTTATTTATATTATTATACTATTGAAATTGTATATTCATAATCTATCATCATTCCCTCTATTCATAATATGTGTTTTAAGATATTATATTTCCACATTTGAACTAAATACTTACACATCTTATATTCTAACAATATAAATATATTGTTGGTCTGTTTTTTGACCCTGCTATTTTGTGGTGGTAGTTCTACTGGCCGATATTCCTGTTTTTGTTCTTTGGTTAGGTTCAGAGGCCTTGTTCCTTGCTTTTTTTTATAAAAAACAATATAACTACATTTTCTCACAATATTTTTTTACAACCATTCTTATATCAACTTACAATATAGGAGTTAACAAGAATACAATATCAAAGTTAAAAATGTCAATGATTTTCACATATCATTTCATATAATAAAGTGATCATCATAATAAAAATGTAATCAACATATGTAAACAATACCAATGTTAGAAGATACTTATCTTGTTCTTCCAAGTGAAGGAACATGTTCAACAAAATTGAGCATATAAATATTATCACTAGATAAACTAAAATTAAACTAATCTTCCACCTATACAAAAAAATAAATTTACCAAATGATGTCATGTGAATACTATTGATAGTTGGATAGAGATTATCAAGGGAGCATTTTTCTACCAACTATAAAGCCTATATGGATCCCCCACTATGTTAGACACTGGCCTTCATTGATCCCTAGGTCATACAAGAGAATTGAATGGGTAGAATTGAGGAAAAAATACAACATACTTATTGTGGTTGGCATCATTTTGTAGAGAATACATTGGCCAAGGATTTGAATGGTACTGTAGAGCCTCATGTTTGTTAGAAATCTAAAATAGATAATTGAATAACCAAGATCTTCTATGAGAGATATAAGCTATAAAATTTTGTAAATGAAATAACACAATTACAAACCCAAGATTCCAAGAGATGTGCAAATGTTAAGATAAAAAGATTGCATTAGGAGCTTAAAGAAAATCTACAAAATAATGACTGCATGCATCAAGACCCATGTATGTCAAAGTATGCAACAATGCAAGAGAATGAATGAAAATACAAGCTAGGTAGTGAGTTTATATAGAAATAAGGAGATGATAGAGGTGGAAAATCCAACCAATAGGAATTAACCACCAAAAGTGGATATGGACCACCAAAAGTGGAGATGGCCACCAAAAGTGGAAAGTGTTCCACCCTTTACGGAAGGGGATACCACATCACTTATCTCCTAGTTATTAACTCATTTTATTATCCTAAGAAAGCTTAATAAAAGTGTAGGAAAAACCTAGGACTAAGAGAAAATAAATTAACCCACTAGGAAAATAAAAACCTACACCAACACCCCCCTTAAGCACAACTTAGGAGGATATAAAAGATGATGGGTCTTAAAAAATGAAGCCATATTAGGTAACCATGTACATATAAGATTCCACCCCAAAGAAAAAGAAGCCCCATTTCACAAAAAGGAAGTACACCCCCCATAATAGAGAGATAAATTAAGTGGAAGGACAAAGAAGCCCCCCAAAGAGATCCAATGGTAGATGCTCGAAACCGGATGTAGAAGATGGTCCACAATCATTGAACAACATTCCTCCCCTTAGAAAGAAACAAACCAAAGGTGTATGCAAGCTATCTCCCCAATCCTGAAAGGAATATGTAGGAAGAAACCTCAAGATGTATGGAGTCTCTAAATTCGACTCAATTGTCCCCATGTCGATGTTGAAGGCTCTCATAATCAAATTAGGCATTCTAGGCTACATTACCGAAAATGAAAACTCAAAATCTCATAGAAATTGATGTATAACACCAAACAAAGACTCAAGTATCTCCTATGAAGATGTATCCTCCAAATGTCGATCCAAAGTATCCACACTCATGCAAAACTATGATGAATGATCATGTAGAGATTGAACAAGAGGGTCAAAGTGTTCCCTCACAACAACTGAAGAAGAATCAACTTCATCAAAGAGAAGATGAATACACTCAATAGTGTATCCTGAATCTACAATATGTGTCACCATAAACAAGTTTGAAATGCCTGTCAAGAGATCATCCCAAGCTGAATCTAAAAGAAAAAGTATGTCCTCCTACAAAGAATCACTGGAAGCTTTCGAAGAAGCAACATTGGAATCTGAAGTAGCAACATTAGATGAAGGAGATGGAATACAAGGTTAAAGAACTAGATCACTTGTGAGAATACCCAAGTTCAAGTAACCAAAATTCTCCTAAAAATCAAAGTCCACAGTAGAAGTGTGATCATCATCCAAAGGATCAAAGCCATCATCAAGAACAAAATTTGAAAAGGTGTACAACTGAGATGCACGATCAACCACCCAAGAAGCAATTATATCTCTTCTCTCCAAATCTCTAATAAGAACTAAATCAATAGTGAATTCCATAGTCTTTCCTACTCAAAAGGAACTCTTTCACACTTGGATGTGCCACTATTAAATGAATCTTATTGTTGGAAATCAATGGCTTAAATTTTTGTAGGCTTCTTATGACATCAAGAACATGTTTATCCACAAATGAATATCTTTGTTCATAATCTACGAAGCCTTGGCTGAAAAAGGCAATGGGTTGCTCTAAGCCTTCATCATTTTGTTGTACAAGCATTGCAAAAATAGAATTTATACTGCCAAATGCATACAAAATAAAGTCTTTTGACAAATATGGATTTACCAGTGTGGGAGCTGATGCTAAAGCCTATTTAATGGCTTCAAAACCCTGTTTAGCCTCTCTAGTCCAGCTAAAAACTGCATTCTTTCTTAACATAGCAGTCAAAGATTGTAAAAGGTTTGCAACATCATGTATAAACCTTCTCAAAAAGTTAATTCTGCCCAAGAAACTTTGCAACCCTTTATTGTGATTAGGTAAAGGCAGTTCTAATATGGATTTGACTGTCTTAGGATCAATAGTAATTCCCTGTTTTGACACTATGTGTCCTAACAACTTATCCTCATGAACAAAAAAGATACTTTTATTGGGATTAAGGGAGATTCCATATTCCCTACATCTTTCAAACACTTGTTTTAAATGTAACAAATGTTCATCAGCATTTTTTGAGAATATTGTTACATCAGCTAGATATATGAGCACAATTTTATTGATTAAACCTTGAAAAGGCATGTCCATAGCCCTTTGAAAAGTGACTCCAACGTTGGACAGGCCGAAAGGAATTCTCTTGTAGGCCATAGTGCCCCATTTTGTTGTAAAGGTAGTCTTGTATTGATCCTCTTCTTTGACCAATACTTGGTTATAACCAGAATATCCATCAAGTAGATAAAACCTCTCAGAACCAACAACCACTTAGAGGATCTGCTCCATGGAGGGTAATGGGTAATGGACTTCTTTTAGAGATGCCAAATTTAGATCTCTAAAATCCACGCAAAGCCTAATTTCACCATTTTTCTTTCTAACCGGCACCAGGTTAGAAACCCATGAGGTGTGCTTAATTGGAAAAATGATTCCACCCTCAATAAGCTTGGTTAATTCCTTAATCATGACGGGTTCCAACTTTGGATTTAAAGGTCTCTATTTTTGTCTTACAGGCTTTGCGTTGGGTTCTAGCTCTATTGTATGTTGGGAAATTCTAGGATCAAAACCTTTCAAATCAGAATAGTCCCAAGAAAAAACATCTTGAAATTCTTGGCATAAAGTAATGAAAGTCTTTCTATCTTCAGCTGAACAAATTTTTCCTATCTTAAGAAGCTTACCTTTAAAGATCTCCAACTCTTCGTAATGCTCTTCTTTAATTTGAATGTTGGTTTTGTTCCTTTTCAGCTGGTCATCAGTGCTGAAGATGGATTCTAATGTAACCAGAACCCTGGGAAGCTTATTTGCTTTCAGTTGGATAATTTGATCCTCATATTGCTGTTTTAACTTTTCCTGGTTTACAACAGAAAATTGATCTTCCTCAAGCAAAAAACTTAAAATTTTCTCATCACTTTGAAAGAATTTCCAATTAATATTGTTGTCAGGGATAGAGGGCCTAAAAAATATTTTAAAATGTTGCTATACCTTCTATTTTCTAATCTCACTGCTTATGTCAAATTGAGCACCAATTGCAACCAATCTGTTTACGTGCTTATTTTGACTCCTAGGGATTGAAATAAGATTAAAGGAATCAAAATCTTCTATCATATCCCATACCCTATGTTTTAAAGATTTCAAGGTATCATTTTTTGTGACATTTAACCCTCTCACCTGATTAATAATCAGTTCGTTGTCCCCAAACACTTGCAAGCAGCTGATTCCTCTTCTCCTTGCCCATTCTAAGCCCTAGATAAGACCTTCATACTCAACAGTATTGTTAGAATAGGAAAAATAAAAATGAAAGGAGCATAATACCTATCACATTGTGGAAAGATCAACATTGCACCTCCACCAGCTCCATTTCTGCTTCTGAAGCCATCAAAGTACATCTGCCATAGCTCATTTTGCTGTGGTAATTGCTGTTCCACCTTCTTTTCAAGGTTTGTCATCTTTGTTTTTGGTTCATGCAACACATAAATACCCAATCCAACTTCCTGAATGAGCTCATTCAAATTATCCACTATGTTTTCTGCCGCCCACTCATTTAGTAGCACCTCTGGTATACTTTTAGCTCAAGCAGCTCTTGAGCTGCAGTAAGCTCACTATCTTAAAAAATAACACAATCAACATTAACTACACTTGGCACATAAGGATCAATGTGATCCTTTGCCAACGAATCTAATTTTAGTGTCACTTTTGTTCCATCCCTGGTCCTAAAAAGCATATGGGACTAGTTAGAAGAAAAACAACCTTCAATTTTTCCAGTGAAGTCCCTTGATAAAAAGAAGGTGAAGAATGGAGGTAAATCAATAACAAAGACATCTTGGGGAATTGAAAAATTCGGACATGCATGTAATGTGAGACCCAAATCTCTGATAACACCAACAGTGTTAACTACGGTACCATCTAGCTGAAATACTCCTTTTTCAAGGGGCTAGTATTTCAGTCCTAATCGATCTGCAATATTTTTTGGCATGACTGAACTACTGGCTCCATTGTCAACCATACAGTTATGAACTAATTTATCTCCTACAATAAGTGTTACATAAAAAGGAGGAGGCTTGACACCCTTTTCAGAATCTTTACTTGGTTGCTTACTTCACTATTTATTGTTATCCTGGGGTACATTTGTGAAAATAGCCTTAACTGTATCAACTGAAGCTTCACTAGTTATTGTTTTTTCAGTCAAGGCAGATTGCAACAACTCCTTTTGGCCTGGGATTGCCAAAGAGTCCCACATAGACATTGTGATATTCATTTTTTTTTGATATTCTCAACAATATTGAAGGGAGCAATAGAATTTACCTTTTGTTGTTTCCTCATAGTAACAGGTTTAGTTTGCAAATGGGGTTGCTCCCTAGAAGCAACTTGTGTATTCCTCTGTAAAATGTGAGGCACTTGTGATGTAGATGGTTCTGTAGCTACAAATTTTCCTTTATTAGTTGCTTACTCAAGTTCAAAGGCTCTTTTTTTTGCTCTTACAGTGTTTACAACAATTGGAGAATCATTTGCATTAACTCCACAAAACTCTTCTCCTTGCCAGTTTAATAGTGTAGCATCATTTGAAGGTTGATCTTGCTGCTGTGAGGCTCCATCATTAGGTGTGTTCAGTTGTGAATTTGAAACACTCTACACCATTAATGCCTGATTTATAAGTCCATTTGAGCATGTGGCCTGATTATGTGGTTGGTTGCATGGATAACACCATTCATAATTTGCAACCAAGTTGTTCTGAACAGGGACAATGCCCCTAGCTGCATTAATGGGAGCAGGATTATATATTTGAAAAGGCCTTGTGTTAATATTTTGTCTTGGACCCTGGTGGTTACCTTGATATTGTTTCCTATTGCCTTGGTACTGCTGCTGTTGACCTTGATAAGGCTGATTTGCAGCCTGGTTATGCTATTGATAGGGTCTATTATGTGACTGCTGCATCTCTAAGTTTACCAACTTATTACCAAAAGTATGAAACATGCTTTTTATCTCTTGTAGCTCCTGAGATGAGCTTGGAACAACATTTTCTTGACTCAAAGGAGCTGGAATAGCAGCTGGTACAATAGGCAAAGGTTGTAATTGTAGAGGCATACTAGGTTGAATTTATGAAAAAATAGGCATTGGTGGCCTAGGAGCAATCTTACCTGCCTAAATTAAGCAATTTTCTTCCCTGATTGCTACCTCATATGCATCTGGTAAAGAAAATCCCCCAATTGAGTGTCATGACTACTATTTCACTGTTTATATGCCTGAAGGGCTTGATGATCCTGTTTTCTTTCTTTGGACATGTATAGATCATATGTTTGCTTAATGTATTTGAGGGATAGTTTATACATTCATGGGTGCATGTACATGTAGTGTTATGAGCCTTCATTGCTTAGATCACTTCTCTAACATCATTGCAATCTACAAATGTAGGGGTTGGAGTAGGGAGCTATGGAGGATGCGAGACAACTCAAAGTAGGAGACATGACAAAGCAACAGACTTAGAACTAGTCATCAGACAATGATTGGCCTCTTCCCCTATATGTGCATTATGTTTCTTTTAATCCATTAATATATAAATTGTACTTCATTTGCATTGAACAAGTTAAGTCTCACAACTTGTGTGAGGCAAATATGTACTTTTGAATCAATAAAGATTACTTTCAGAAAGATTTGTGCAAATCTTTTCAATATTGTATGCACTTGTATAAATGCAATAATCTATTACTAAAACTTGTAATCTCTTTTATTTTTATGTTTATACAATTGAATGCAATATAGGGAAGATAGATAAGAAATGTACTTTACTCTCAATTTGCAAACACTCTGAACCCAATCAACTTGAGTAAATAACAAAAAAGAGTAACATTTCTAGCGACATCTACTATATGTTTGCCTGCTAAATATTAAGACCAACTGCCTAGACTTTTCATTGGGCATGGGGTCACTCAGAAACTCAAAACAAATCTGAAAACAACCTGATTCAATGCTGTAACTCAACGAAGATGACTTAGAACACCTTGGAAAATTATTGAAAACTAAACTGCAAGACAACTATCTAACTATGTTGAAAAGCACTTAGGGAATCTAAAAACAACAACTAAACTAAGGTGTAGAACCACTTATTGAAAACAAAACATCTAAACTAGTAGAAGTGGTATAGATGAAACCTCAAAGCAACGCTTGAGGTGTATCCCATTGACTGGGATAGGCATAGTCTCTCCATCCATCTTGGACAACTGGAATGCATTGTGCTCCTTGCACTCTATGATAACAAATGGGCCACTCTAGAAGCTATCAAATTTTGTATGCTTTCCTATCCTGCTTTTCAACTCATCCCATTTGAGTACAACATCACCTTCGCTGAAGACCCTAGCATTTTCCCTTTTATTAAAAAACTCTTTTAGTTTGGAGTTGATGATACTCCAAAGAATTGATAGCTTTGTCTCTTGTCTCTTCTAGCTCCATGAGCTAAGCATTTTTGACTGCTAATGGATCTTGTTCTTCAAACATTTCTAACTGATGTATAATGTCAAGAGCTAGTAGCTCTATAGGCAAAGGTAATCTGGATTCCTTGCCATAAACCAATACATATGGAGAATTTCCAATAGACTGTTTGGGACTTATCCTATGCACCCATAAGGTATATTTCAACTTGGTATGCCTAGCTCTCTAATTGTCCTCCATTATTCATTTAATGATAATTAGATTAAGTGTTTAAATATATGCCATTTTTAACTGCCCAATCAACCACTTTGAGTCCCACAAATACCAAGGCATTATTTGAAATGATTGATTCTGGAACACCAAACCTGGTTATTATATCATCATAAAAGTTCAAAATAGATGTTTAATTGGCTTCTTTCAAAGCGACTGCCTCAGTCCACCTTGTGAAATAATATGTAGTAGTGAGTACCTACTTATGCCCTGCACTGGAAGGTGGATTTATGGTTCCAATAAAGTCAATGCCCCATCTCATGAAGGGCTGTTCCACTTGAATTTGCTGCAAAGGTAATGCTGGCAACTTTTCCTTTCCTAAAAATATTGCACACTTCACACACTTTCTGGCCCATGTATGAGCATCTTTGAACAAGCTTGGCCAATAATAGCCAACTCTTATAATTTTCCATGCTTTTGTTCTTGGGGAAAAATGACCCCCTGCAGTTCCATCATGGAACTCATAAAGCACCTTTTCAATATGATCTTGATCAATACATCTCAATAGAACACCATTTATATCTTTCCTGAAAAGAATATTATCAATCAAGACATATGGAATTGACTGTAACCTAAAATATCTTCTCTTAGCTCTATCTAAGCCTACTGTACATTCACTAGACTGCAAAAAATGTGTCATATCATGCACCCATCTTGCTGCTAATGTAGGTGCAACATTCTGATCCTGATTATCAGTGACTGAAACAACCTCTATTTTTATTTTCTCTTCACTTTCTGGTGTTGAAGCAAGATACTCACATAGTCCTTTTCCTCTTACAAGCTTTGTGATCTTGATATCCACATCAAACTCCATGACTTTAGTGATCCATCCAACTCTCTTTTCATTGAGATCCTTACTCAACAAGAACTCTTTCACACTTGGATGTGCCACCATTAAATGAGTCTTATTGTTGGAAATCAATGGCTTAATTTTTTTTAGGCTTCTTATGACAACAAGAATATGTTTCTCCAAAAATGAATATCTTTGTTCATAATCTGCCAATCCTTGGCTGAAAAAGGTAATGGGCTACTCTAAGCCTTCATCATTTTGCTATACAAGTATTGCAAAAACATAATCTATACTGCAAATTATGCATACAAAATAAAGTCTTTTGAGAAATATGGATTTACCAGTGTGGGAGCTGATGCTAAAGCCTCCTTAATGGCTTAAAAACTATGTTTAGCCTCTCTAGTCCAGCTGAAAATTGGATTCTTCCTTAACATAGCAGTCAAAGGTTGTAAAAGGTTTGCAACATCAGGTATAAACCTTCTCAAAAAGTTAATTCTTCCCAAGAAACTTTGCAGCCCTTTCTTGTGATTGGGTAAAGGCAGTTCTAATATGGCTTTGACTCTCTCAGGATCAACAATAATTCCCTATTTCGACACTATGTGTTCTAACAACTTACCCTCATGAAAAACAAAGATAATTTTCTTGGACTTAAGGGAGATTCCATATTCCCTACATCTTTCAAACACTTGTTTTAAATGCAATAGATATTCATCAACATTTTTTGAGAATACTGTTACATTATCTAGATATATGAGCACAATTTTATTGATTAAACCTTGCAAATCCATGTCCATAGCCCTTTGTAAAGTGGCTCCAACATTGGACAGGCTGAAAGGAATTCTCTTGTAGGCCATAGTGCACCATTTTGTTGTAAAGGCAGTCTTGTATTAGTCCTCTTCTTTGACCAATACCTGGTTATAACCAGAATATCCATCAAGTAGAGAAAACCTCTTAGAACCAACAACCACTTGGAGGATCTACTCCATGGAGGGTAATGGGTAATGGTCTTTTAGAGATGCTCTACTTAGATCTCTAAAATCCATGCAAAGCCTAATTTCACCATTTTTCTTTCTAAGCAGCACCGGGTTAGAAACACAGGGGGTGTGCTTAATTGGAAAAATGATTCCACCCTTAATAAGCTTGGTTAATTCCTTAATCATGAGGGGTTCCAACTTTGGATTTAAAGGTCTCTATTTTTGTCTTACATGATTTGCGTTGGGTTCTAGCTCTATTGTATGTTGGGAAATTCTAGGATCAAAACCTTTCAAATTAGAATAGTCCCAAGCAAAAACATCCTGAAATTCTTGGCATAAAGTAATAAAAGTCTTCCTATCTTCAACTAAACAAATTTTGCCTATCTTAAGAAGCTTACCTTTAAAGATCTCCAACTTTTCGTAATGCTCTTCTTTAATTTGAATGCTAGTTTTGTTGCTTTTCAGTTGGTCATCAGTGCTGAAGATGGATTCTAATGTAACGAAACCCCTGGGCAGCTTATTTGTTCTTAGCTGGATAATTTGATCCTCATATTGTTAATTTAACTTTTCCTGGTTTACAACAGAAAATTGATCTTCCTCAAGCAAAAACCTAAAATTTTTCTCATCACTTTGAAATACTTGCCAATTAATATTGTTGTCAGGGATAGAGGGCCTAACAACTATTTTAACATGTTGCTGTACCTTCTCTTTTGTAATCTCATTGGGTATGTGAAATTGAGCACCAATTGCAGCCAATTTGTCTGTGTGATTATTTTGACTCTTAGGGATTGAAATTAGATTAAAGGCATCAAAATCCTCTATCATATCCCATACCCTATGTTTATAAGATTTGATTATTTTGACTCTTAGGGATTGAAATCAGATTAAAGGCATCAAAATCCTCTATCATATCACATACCCTATGTTTATAAGATTTCAAGGTATCATTTTTTGTCACATTTAACCTTCTCACCTAATTGACAATCAGTTCGCTGTCCCCAAACACTTGCAAGCAGCTGATTCCTCTTCTCCTTGCCCATTCTAAGCCCTGGATTAGACCTTCATACTCAATAGTATTGTTTGAATAGGAAAAATCAAATTTGAAAGCAACATAATACCTATCACCCTGTGGAGAGATCAACATTGCACCTCCACCAACTCCATTTTTGCTTCTGGAGCCATGAAAGTACATCTGCCATAGCTCATTTTGTTGTGGTAATTGTTGTTCCACCTTATTTTCAAGGTTTGACATCTTTGTTTCTAGTTCATGCAGCACATGAATACCCAATTCATCTTCTTGAATGAGCTCATTTGGATTATCCACTATTTTTTTTGCTGCCCACTCATTTAGCAACACCTCTGGTATACTTTCAGCTTGCAGCTGCTGAGCTACAACAAGCTCACTATCTTCAAAAATAACATAGTCAACATTAACTGTACTTGGCACATAAGGTTCAATGTGATCCTTTGTCAACAACTCTGATTTTATTGTCACTTTTGTTCCATACCTAGTCCTAAAAAGCATATGGGACCAGTCAGAAGACGGGTAACCTCCAATTTTTTTAGAGAAGTCCCTTGATAAACACAGGGCAAAGAATGGAGGTAAATCAATAACAAAGACATCCTGGGGAATTGAAAAATTTGCAAAGGCATGTAATGTGATACCCAAATATCTGATAACACCAACAGTGTTAACTGCTGTACCATCTAGCTGAAGTATTCCTTTTTCAAGGGGTTGGTATTTCAGTCCTAACTGATCTGCAATTTGTTTTGGCATGACTGAACTACTGGCTCCATTGTCAACCATACAATTATGAACTAATTTGTCTCCTACAATCAATGTTACATAAAAAGGAGGAGGCTTGAAACCCTTTCCAAACTCTTTACTTGGCTGTTTACTTTTCTGTTTATTGTTATCCTGGGGTACATTTGTGAAAACAACCTTAAATGTATCAACTGAAGGTTCACTAGTCACTGCTTTTTCAGTCAAGGTAGATTGTGACAACTCCTTTTGGCCTAGGATTTCCAAAGATTCCCACATAAACATTGTGATATTCATTTTTTTCATATTCTCAACAATATTGAAGGGAGCAACAAAATTTACCTTTTGTTGTATCCTCACAGCAGTAGGTTTAGTTTGCAAATGGGGTTGCTCCCTAGAAGCAACTTGTGTATTCCTCTGCAAAATGTGAGGCACTTGTGATGTAGATGGTTCTGTAGCTGCTGCTTTTCCTTTCAACTCCTTGCTCAAGTTCAAAGGCTCTTTTCTTTGCTCTTGTGTTTACAACAATTGGAGAATCATTTGCATTAACTCCACAAAACTCTTCTCCTTACCAGTATAATAGATTAATATCATTTGAAGGTTGATCTTGCTACTGTGAGGCTCCATCATTAGGTGTGTTCTGTTGTGAATTTTAAATTCTTTGCACCATTAATGCCTAATTTATAAGCCCATTTGAGCATGTGGCCTGATTATGTGGCTGGTTGCACATATAACACCATTCGTAAGTTGCAGCCAAGTTTTTCTGAACAGGGACAATGTCCCTAGCTGCATTAATGGGAGCATGATTATATATTTGAAAAGGCCTTGTGTTAATATTCTGTCTTGGACCTTGGTGGTTACCTTAATATTGTTGCCTATTGCCTTGGTACTACTGTTGCTGACCTTGATAATGCTGATTTGCAGCCTGGTTATGCTATTGATAGTGTCTGTTATATGATTGCCGCTTCTCTAAGTTTACCAACTTATTACCAAAAGTATGAATCAGGCTTTTGATCTCTTGTAGCTCTTGAGATGATCTTGGAACAACATTTTCTTGACTAACAGGAGCTGGAACAACAACTGGTAACACTGGTACAATGGGAAAAGGTGGTATTTGTAGAGGCATACTACGTTGAATTTCTAGAAAAATAGGCATTGGTGGCCTAGGAGTAATCTTACCTACCTGAATTAAGTATTTTTTTGCCCTGATTGCTACCTCATATGCATCTGGTAAAGAAACTCCCCCCATTGACTGTGTCATGACTGTTATTTCACTATTTATAGCTTTTAAATAGTATAAGAAGGCATGATGAGGAGAAGGCCTCACCGTAATTGGAATTCTGTCCCAAGTCTTCTAAAATATGAAATTAAAGTTTGTCATTTGCTCTTGAGGAGCTCTTTTTATAGTTGTCAATTGCTCTACTAGTGATAGGTGGTTAGACTTGTCTTGAAACTGTTTATGCAAATTTTCTCCTAATTCATCCCAAGTTGCAATAGACCCAACTTGTAGACCTCTAAACCATTGTAATGCCTTTCCTTTCAATGAGGCTGCACGTAATCCAACAACTAAATTTTCTTGGGTTATATGATGAACCCCCCACAGAGATTCCACATCTCTAATGTGTTCAATGGGGGTTGTTTGATCTTATCCTATGAAAAATGGAAAGCTTTTTAATGCTGCTACATGTATATCATCATGTTGGGCTAAAATCAATGGACTACCTCCATTGAATGGCACAAAAAGCTGATTTCTATCCATTTGCACAGCTGAAGGTTGATTAATCTGAGCTGAAACAACATGAATTGAAGTTGTAGTTACAACTGAACTGGATTTAGAGGTTGGTTTGAAACTTGGAGGGGTTGAATGAACCCTCTTTGAGATGGAATCTCATTTTATAGACCTACTCTGCCTTCTAGGTGGAGACAATTGTAAATATTCAAAAGATTCTGAGCTCTTGGTGTCAATCTTTTTCATGTAAAGCTTCACACCATTGGTTTTTAACTCTACTCACAGTGGAGGTTTCCAGATATGAAAAGATTTTCCTCTTAAAGGCTTGAAAATTTTGGCACCATATCAGAACCAACAATAACTTATTTTTTTTTTCTGAACTATCCGATTCGAGGGTCCCATCGGGCGTGCTAAAATTGTTAACTACTAAAGTTGCACCTTAACTAAGCTACAAGATTTAACAAGTTAAGCTACAGTCCACTTAATACTCTAGAGAAACATTGGAATGATCTCAAGGTTTGGGTTCCTTCTATGAGATCAAACCTCCAAAGAAGGTCGGATCCTTTGGTTATCACCGTAAAACTACTAATTTTGCAGAGGAAAAGGAGAAGGAATTCTTAAATTTAAAACTAAAACTAAAAGAAAGGTGATTCACAAAACTGACAAGGGCTATGATGATTCAGACTTGCATACACTTGGCTACTAATGATATAGCTAAACTCCACAACTTATTTCTGTAAGTTCATACATAAATATTTCACAAGAGGGTTTGAATGCATTAACCCTTAAAAAGGAAAAGCGACTTTCATAATCTAAGGATACATGCAACTTTTAACACAACTTGTAACTTGCACAAACATACTTTTGTAGGAAAGGCATGAAAGCATGAGACAAAACTTCAAGGAGATTAAGATACCTCACAAGTAGCTTGATCAATCACTCAATAATGCACAAATACTGCAATAATAAGGAGGAAAAACTTGAAATGAGTAGAATCCAAGGCACTGTCTGTATTTCATTCTCCCAAAATGAGTTACAAAATATGCTCAAATATGAGTTCAAGGATTACAAAAATACTAACTCCAGAAACTGCATTATCTTAACTCACCCAAAATGTGTTACAAGAGTGAATATATCACACAACCCAAGTAGTTGCACCAAAATAGGAGCAAGCAACTACCTTGGGTCGGATGCAACCATCATGCCTAAAATCTAGCCCCTAGATCTCATCCTAACGAGCTTCAAATGAGTCAAAAAGTCAAGCCTGTCCTTGTCAAACCATAAAAGCACTCTAAAAATGCTCCAAAAGCAAAATGGAGACTTCTATATTCTCTCCACTGTGTGGGCGAACTAAAATCAACCTTCCTATATGCTTGGCATGTGTTGAAAACTGAAAAAAACAATCTCCAATACTCTTTCCATGCACATAAAAGCCATTCATATCTCCATCTCTCCTCATGACTTGATCATATTGACATATGATCCTATTTGCATTCAAAAGATAATGATTTAAACTAAATGATTTATAAACTATCATTTAGATTAATCATTTACAATATGAAATAATGCAAAATTACAAGATTTCATCTCTATGTATCGGCCATAGTTATTAGTATAAAATTTGGCTTGCTAAGTCGAAATATACATACCAAATGCCAAAATAATACAAAGAAAAACAAAGTGATACAAGACATAAAATTTTGTCCATGGAATATTAGTTGACAATGTATTTTTAAAAACCAATGGCAAAAAAAACCATATGCATTGGCATCTCAATATAGGGTTTCAACCCTCAAGCAAAACAAAGGAAAGAAGTATTAACATATCATTTTGCAAGAAGCTTCCTGAAGAAGCTCAACCGCCGCCAGTGATGAGGGTTTGTTCAAGTTCTGTAGAAGGTTTTCACTATGGATTTCAAGCTCCATAAACAGTCGACGAACATCTTCAGCTATTTATTCTTTATATTTTTCTATTGGTAAGTATTCTCCTGAAGTAAATTTGATAAAATACCTGTATCTCACTTGAAAGACTGTTGATATAGGCCCTTCATGGCCGTGGGTTTTTGTATATTCTCTCATATTTTTGAATGCTTTTTTGCAAACTCCATTTGTTCCAGCCGCGCCACCATGAGGGTTTATTGAGAAGGCTTTCATGGCGCATCAATAGAAATCCATGCTTCTCTGTTTCCTTTTATTTTTTGTTTTCTAAGCCAATATAGTTGTGACCTCCACGAATCATTTTGGGTTTGCTGTTTGAGAGTTTTAAAGCCCCAGGCTGTGGGTTACAAAACTTCTGTTTCTAGCTATGTAAATGCAAATTGTAAGCCATTGCTCATGTACAAATCTTTATGGTAAAAATGAAAGGAAACTCTAGGACAACATGGGAATTTGATTGACAAATTTATGAGTTTTGAAAATCTCTAATGGCTGTGGCTACCATATTATTTTCTTTTTTGAAGATTGTGGGTTTCCACCATATAAAAATTGAGACTCCTTTTGCACCTTTTCTTATTAGACCACCTTTAGGCTGTTGCTACATTTAAATATTTTATGTAAAATACATAAAAACCAATGCCTATTTGAAAATGCCTTTTATTCTAAGTAATACTCTACTCTGTCTTCATCAGTTTATCACTGAAACTTAGAATAAAAACTGCATATTGGTAATTTGATAGTTCGCATCTTTTCTTTCAGTTCATAATGAAAAGTAGAAAGAAAAACCTCTTTTCAAATACTGTATTCATGAACCTCTGATTATATGAAGTTGTAGCTTTGGTCTGTTCTGAAAGTTATCATTTTGTTTTTTTGAATGAAGATTCATTATTGAATTTGCACTCTTTAATACACAGTCACATACCTTCATTATATTCCTTTGAATGAATTTCTCAAGAATTTAAAAGTTGTAGAAACAAATTTAGAAGTATTACTCTCATTACATTGTTATGGTCTCTCTTTTTCTGCTATGAAGGGTTTTATTGAATTCATGACTGTCTTTTCTTTGACTGTCCATTATTTCACTATCCTTAAGCTGCCAATGTCACTTAATGATTAAAATGCAATCTATTTCATATTTTTGTAATAATTGGCTATTGTCCCATGATACCAATCTTGTCATTGAAACCTTGTTGATTATCTCTTACTTACTTTCAAGCCCTTAGAAATTTTGACTTATAGACTGTATTGTCCTTAATGACTCTTATTGCCTTGTGTCTCTCAAACTATGTCCATAGTATATTGTTATATCGCATGATTTATTCATAGGACTAATTATTCTTGCACAATAGATTATTTTTCTTTTGATCTGTTCATAGTTTATGTGTTGATTAAACTCTGTTATGAGATCCACTGAATACTATCTCTGGTTTTTGACACTTATACTGCAATATGTGAAGACATTATTCATTTCATACCTATGGCATATCCATCTTTCTTCATGCATCTCTAATACAAAATAGTTGACTTCCAGGTAGATCATTTCATTTGGAATTATGCCAATGTTTAAAGGTGATAGAATTTCTTTTGGAATTTTCTACCTTTTTCTTTAGAGATATTTTCTTCTTGGTGGCACTAAAATGCTAGATTGCGAATCTCTAGAGGAAGGGCCACAAATGTTAGAACAAAATTGTATGATGAGGCAACAAAAACATAATTGTGACACATACTCGGTACTACTCATATGCATATAAAAAACAAGGTATAAGTAAAGAACCACCCTGAATATCTCATTTTCTCAAGCATGTTGGGCTCAACTCTTGTAGGAGCCTCATTTTACCCTAGATGCTGAATTAGGATGAATAAAACAAAGACATGATTACAACTGTAGCTGCACATGAAGCAAATAGTTAGAAAAATATGTATATATGCCTGAAGGGCTTGATGATCCTATTTTATTTCTTTGGACATGTAAAAATCATATGTTTGTTTAAAGTATTTGATGGACAATTTATAAATTCATGGGTGCATGTACATGTAGTGTTAGGAGCCTTCATTTCTTAGAGCACTGCTCTAACATCATTGCAATCTACAGATGCAGTGGCTGGAGCAGGGAGCTATAGAGGATGCGAGATAGCTCAAAGCAGGAGATAGGACAAAGCAACAGAATCAGAACTAGTCATCGGGGAATGACTGGCCTCTTCCCCTATATGTGCATTATGTTTCTTTTAATCCATCAATGTATAATTGTACTTCATTTCCATTGAACAAGTTAAGTTTCACGACTTGTGTGAGGAAAATATGTACTTTTGAATCAATAAAGATTACTTTCAGAAAGATTTATGCAAATCTTTTAAATATTGTATGCACTTGTATGAATGCAATAATCTGTTACTAAAACTTGTAATCTCTTTGATTTTTATGTTTATACAATTGAATTCAATATAGGGAAGATAGATAAGAAATGTACTTCACTTTCAGTTTAAAAACACTCTGAACTCAATCAACTTGATTAAATAATAGAAATGAGTAACATTTCTAGTGACATCTGCTATATGTTTGCCTACTAAACATTAAGACTAGTTTCCTAGACTTTTCATTAGGAACAGGGTCACTCAAAAACTCAAAATAGATCTGAAAATAAATTGATTCAATGCTGTAACTCAGTGAAGATGACTCAGAACACCTTGGAAACTTATTGAAAACTGAAACTGTAGAAGGATACTATCTAACTGTGCTAAAAAGCACCCATATGAAAACAACAACTAAAGTAAGGTGCAACAACACTTATTGAAAACAAAAATTCTAAACTAGTAGAAGTGGTATAGATCAAACCTCAAAGCAATGCTTGAGGTGTATCCCATTGACTAGGATAGGTAGAGTCTCTCCATCCATCTTGGACAACTAGAATGTATTGTGCTCCTTCAACTCTGTGATAACAAATGGGCCACTTCAGAAGCTATCAAACTTTGTATGCTTTCCTGGCCTGCTTTTCAACTCATTCCATTTGAGTAAAACATCACCTTCACTAAAGACCTTGGTAGTTGCCCTTTTATCAAAAAATATTTTAGTTCAGAGTTGATGATACTCCAAAGAATTGATAGCTTTGTCTCTTGTCTCTTCTAGCTCCATGAGCTAAGCATATTTGACTGCTAATGGATATTGTTCTTCAAACATTTCTAACTGATGTATAATGGCAAGAGCTGGAAGCTCTACAGACAAAGGTAATCTAGCTTCCTTGCCATAAACCAATACATATGGAGAATTTCCAATAGACCGTTTGGGAGTTATCCTATTTTCCCATAAGGCAGATTTCAACTTGGTATGCCAAGCTCTCTTATTGTCCTCCATTATTCGTTTAATGATTCTGATCAGGTTCTTTTTTGTGCTTTTAGCCAATCCATTACCCTGAGGGTAATAATTTGATGAAGTGTTCAAATATATGACATTCTTAACTGCCCAATCAACCACTCCAAGTCCCACAAATACCAAGGCATTATCTAAAATGATTGATTCTAGAACACCAAACTTGGTTATTATATCATCATAAAAGTTTAAAATAGATGTTTCATTGACTTCTTTCAAAGCCATTGGATCATTCCACCTTGTGAAATAATCTATAACCGTGAGTACCCACTTATGCACTGCATTGGAAGGTGGGTTTATGGTTCCAATAAAGTCAATGCCCCATCTCATGAAGGTTTATGGTTCCACTTGAATTGGCTATAAAGGTAATGTTGGCAA
>VDFB02009058.1:0-16123 GCA_007258455.2 Sequoia sempervirens | reverse complement strand
GTTGCTGGTAAGAAATCTCAATTTTGCTGGTTTTGATATCAGATTTCTAATAATCCAGATTTTGGGTTGTAATTCTTTATTTGAGAGGTTCAAAAGTTGGAAGAATCATCCTTCAAATATTTGCATTGATTTATTATTGTAACACTAGTAAATTGCAGATTTATTTCATTGTAAGGTCAGGAATTAGTATTACTAATCCAAATTTTATTTCTTTTCTTGGCTTGAGTTTCTTTTTAGTTGTAATCAATTTTAGTATTGAGTTATTTAGATCCTAGGGATCCTTTGACCATATGCCTGCCCCTCTTCCTTCAGTGGTTTTAGGGCGCATTCCTGGTTAGAGTTACTATTCCACATCATTTTGGTTTTGAGCTAACCTTGAAGGGTGCATGTTGTGAATGTAATTAGTATTGGAAATCAAGGGAAAAATTGAGGGTATCTTACAGAGTGTACTCGGAATACTTGTCTTGAAGAGCACTAAGACTCTGATGTGACATATTGAAGCTATAAAATTTTAAAACTCTCCCACAACTATGTCCTCTACATCTGGATTGGAAAAAGTCTATTTAGTGTTGCCTTGTACATGTTACTAAGTTCAAAATTTGTATGGTGGCACCTTTCTTGATAAAGAAAGTATCTTTGTGCTATAATACTTATCAAAGCAAATGCTAGAAGAAGCAAATGTTAGGAGATGCAATGGAGTGGTCAGCTTATTCCACTATTCAATATTGTGTTAATCCACTGAAAAAATGTTTCAAAGGCATCTTGCCCCTAATCTTGCCCCTTCTTTGCTATTATGCTTGATGATCCATATCGATGAATTTGATCATACTCATGATATGTTCACTGAAATTCAACACATAATTAACATGAGCTTACTAATCATTATTTAGGACCAATGCTTCAACTATTTGGTTCCTCTTTCTTATTAGATTGTCTTCATAAACTCCAAAGGTTGTTAATTACCATGGCACTCTATGCCTCTCACACCTTCACAAGTGTCAAGACGATTGTATGAGGTGAATCAAGTCCCAAAAACCTAATTTAGTGTTACAAAAAAAAATAAATCGAAGTTGAAACATCGTCTACTTTGTTTACTATTTTTAAATTTAAAAACCACACTAGATGTAAAATAAAAAATATGGATTAAAATATTAAGATTGAAGTAAATAAAAAATAAAATATTGAATCTTCAGTTTGTTTCTTTTAACAATTCTAACTTCAAGGAGGACTTGAAGATGGCTTGTGACATATGATGATTTGTCACAAATGTCTAAATGTCATCAACCTCAATTTAGTGTCCATTCATTCTATGTGCCAAACCTCCAAATTATCAAGTTGAGTGAGTAAATGATAGAGTGTCCAAAATATGTGTCCATATTTCACCTCAACCAACCACTCGACTTTGCAATTTTTACCATTGTTCATCATTACTTAGATCATGTTTTGAGTCCTCATCGTCTCAATGGGTTGGTGATGAAGTTTGCATTATTCACATGCTCCTCACGACTACCTTAAAAACCATTGCCCCTTTAGGGCAAACTGCAATGACATTAATTAGGGCCTTAATGTTACAATCATTCTATCCATTAGAAATGAGGACATCCTCATTTTAATTTTTGGTCCATCGATCCCTAATGGGTTTTTGTGAAGTATCTAATTTTTTTCTTTTCTTGGCCAATAAGGTGGTGCATTCCTTCTCATGGCCAGAACTTGTATACCTTTTAGGGGCCTCATTAATCCCCCTCAACATTTCTTGTTAATAGGGTAATCTTACTTGGTTGAAAAAAAGTCTATTGGCATAGATAAAATGCATAGTGTACTCATCTACATTTGTTGTTGCCTCATCTAGATTTATTATTTGACGGGCCACATTGTTTGGTTCCTCGTGATCTTTATATATGCAATGATTCATCTTCCTTCTATTTGGAAGGCAATGATGTCGATGTAACACATTGGATAGTTTGAGCAAATTGAATAGGCATGTGCTCCCATTGCCTATGAAGAGGGTTGTCATTGTTCAACCATTTTTGAAAACTAGATACTATCTAGCATATTTGTACATGCTTTGAATGCCATTTGAAATCATTTGAAATGGCGAGGAAGGTAAATTGAGGGATCAGGTCTCAAGAGCAGGCCTTTTGTAACCTGAACTAGTTTGATAGGACATAGCTTTCATTGCCATTGATGATAATCTGAAGATAAATTTGATGGACAACCCACTAAATTACTGAAACTTGATGTGTTATAAACTAAGAAATAAGACTACTCCTATGATTAGTAATATGAATGTATAGATGTCCAAGGGGTTAAGCTCAATTGGTTCAATCGTTTAGTTTTCATTGTGGAGACTGAAGTTTAAATACCCAAAGTGACATCTAATGTGGAATTCTAAGTGGGGACTCTTGATCTTCTAGTGTTAATATCTCAGTTGTTATCTAATGTAAGGAGGTAATGTATTGGTCTTATTTGGACTCAGGTGCTCGTTTGAGCCATATATGTAAACCATCTTCAAATGTAAAAAGACGAATGTATAGACAGTGACAACAAAAACATAGACTTATAGGTGCAACAATAACAATATTGAACTAAAAAAAATATCAAAGATATGCGACTAAATTGCTAAATTGCAATATTGAAAAGCTTTAAACAAAAATATATAAGATTAATCATGGAAATAGGGGATGAATATATAATCCAAGTCTTGGGACTTAGGGCTCAAGTTCTTTAGAATTCTATGCTACAAAAACTACAATTCCTTTTGTTGGAGAAAGTGGAAAGACAGTTTGGAAGGTGTAATGGTTCATTTTCCATTAATACAAATTCTTTGTGTCATCGTATTTAAGTTTTGGGTATTTGGCATTGGTGCTAGGATGTTAGGTGTTGTCTTGAATTTTGGTTGTGGCTATGAGTAGGGCTTGTGCTTGTGCTGATTGGAAATTAATATTGGGATGTCTGGGAGCTGAGCTGCTGCTTAGATCATCGTAGATGGCTACTTAATTACATTCTTTTGTTGTCTATTTAATTTCACAAATTCTTTGTGCCATCCTAAAGATTTTTTGGGTATTTAGTATTGGTGCTAGGATGTTAAGTGTTTTCTTGAGTGTTGGTTGTGGCTAGTGTTCATGCTTGTGCTGACTGAAGATTAATGTTGGGACCTTAGCTCAGATCATCATGGATGGCTATGTAATTACATTTTTTTGTTGTCTATTTAGTTCTTTTTAAAATTTCTCGGAGGATTTGTGTCTACCACTTGTAATTCTGTTGTGACTTGTTAATGCATTCTAGTCCCATTTACCTGTATTGGTCATTCTTTAAATATTGACATAAATCTTCATCTTTCTCATAAAACTCTAAAAAGGACACCAAATTTATTATATTCAAAATGGTTTCTTTGGTCAATGTTATTACAATTTTTTGAGGAAACTTTCCCTTCCATTTATTGCAGTTAGAAGTTGTTTTTATCAATGCTTCTTATGTTCCACGTTTTTTTTTTTGCTGTTTATGCTGACCTTGTAACCTTGGATCCAAGAATTTCATTGAATTTCATTACATACTTGCTGTCATTCTTGTTTAACATGATTTTGACTCGATATTTTCTTGCTTCTTAAAAAAATACTAATTTGAATTTATACCCAATGCTAGGCATGCAATTATCAAGTTGCTAGTCATTATTTTCTTATACAACTTAGTAATTTTATTACAAAATTTAAATCATGTTATTTTGCCATAGTTAGTTGGAGATTTGTACCTTGGCACCCTATTGGAAACATGTCCCCATCTCGGAGACCTGTATGGGATGTATTCAGACATTAGGAGACTACAAATGAAGTCTTGTGTGTGTCTGTATACATCTCCTAAAAGCATCACTTGAAAATTGGGGAAGTGCTGATATGTGGTTGATAAAAGCGAAATGAACTAAAGAAATTCACTAATAGATGAGTATAATTATTTTCACTTTCATTGGCATCTACTTCAATGGTTTAAAATATTAAATTTTATATTTTCAAGCATTTTAGTATTTTACATTCTTTAAAATTGCATATGCATTGTATGAATTTTAAAAAAAAAATTTAAGTTGTATATGTATAAATATTTTTTTATTTTAAAAATCTCCTAGTATCCATCTCCTTTTTTCTGAACGTGCCATACTACTACAAGTCTGTCTCCCAAACCAGCACCACTCCCCATCTCTTAGTAACTATGTATAATTTTGCTCATGGATTATGTTTTCTTAGATTTTTAATTTTTGTGGTATTTGGCCCATGTGTTTTTAGTCATCTCAACTTGCCTTCCATGAGTAATCATTACAATACTGACATTTTTTTTTCTCATTTATGTTTATAATAATTATGATGTTAGGTGACCCACTTAACACACAACCACCTTTAAGTATTTGTTACTGGGGGGACAAATGGTAAATGCAAGGCACCACTTTGGTCTTTTTCCCCATTGGTAAAGCTTTAGCATTTAATGCTTTATAAGTTTTCTTGTCTCAGAAGTTTTACCATTGTGGAATTAACCCAATTACAACCCAACCATGTAAGTTTCCTGAGAATTGATTTCTGCATAATGCTTTCTTTCTCAAACAAGGTGACTGCAAATACACTTTGAAGGGAAACACACAAGCAGTTTTATGATTGAAAAGATGTAAAGCCTTATAAAAGATGTTTTACTTACCATTTGAATATGCTTTTTTCCTTTTTCAGGACAGGATCAAAACTGTGTAATTTTTGATATACCAAATTTGATGATTTACTGTCAATTTATATGCATGCTCCATCTATCTTGCATATTGTTGCATATTATTGGAATATCATACTTATTGCCAGTGTTCGAGAAATTCACTCTTTGATTGCCGTAATCTGTGATTGCAGGCCTGGCTAATATATTTTTGGCGAAGAGCAAAAAGCCATGGAGTGGAAGAGGATGTTGCTGAAGAAAGGCTTCAATATTGGATTGGCCGGAGTAATCAATCTCCTACATCTCATGATGCTGTTGATGGTAATCTTCAGTTTGGTTGCTCTTGAGAAAGGATATACATATTTGATATTCATATGTTAAGTGGACACGGTTCCTTGTTTTGACATATATGTTAATATATATATATATATATAGTTAGGAGAGCAATTTTTTTTAAAAAAAAATCATGAACTTGCTTCCTATTATTGAACCTTTTGTTTTTTGGCTTTCTTATATTAAGAGGCAGAGCACAGGCTTCTTTGTTTGCATCATGAGTTTGAAAGGAAATTAGAAATATTATTTTCTATTTATTGCAATACTTTTATTGATTTTTTATAATCAGGAAACTCTGGGATTCGGCCTCACACCCCCCTAAATGCCTCTTTCCCTATCCCTGGGATATCCTGGGCATGGAACAGTTGGGGACAGCAGGGGACTGGCCCCCTCTTTTTGCAATTAGGGAAACGCCCCAAACAGGGGACGGCGCTGGACTAAGGGGATGGCTGAACGTCCCGGATCTCCCCCATCATCCTGAAAAGCCGGGCCGACAGTCCCCTTACGCTTAAATGATCTATTAAAGTCAAAAATAAACTCAAACAAAAGTGTCATTCCCTGCCTATGTGACTAGGGTCTCTAATGCTGACCTTTATGAGTAAAAAGGCCTCTAACTTTAGGGCAGCAGTGCTCTTTGTTTTTTATTATTGACATACTATATTGTCTTTTGATTTCATAGCAACCTTTAAAACTATAATGCAGCAATGTAGCCTTTAAGCATTTTGAGAGATGATTAGGGCAGCAGTGCTCTTTGTTTATTTTGTATTCATTATTGACATACGATATTGTATTTTGATTTTCATAGCAAACTTTAAAACTATATGGCAGCAATGTAGCATTTGGGCATTTTGATATAAGTTTATAAATTATAACTTGGAGGTTGTTTCCTGATTCGTGTATGTTAATTTTGAATGCGTATTGAGTATCAAGTACAATGTTGGAACAAATGTTATATGTTAAGGTTCTATAATGGCATTATGCATGCCTTGTTAATTTTAACGCGATTGAGTATTGGCATAATGTTGAAATACAAATGTTATATGTTAAGGTTCTATAATGTATATTATGCATGCCTTATCCATGTTACTTCATGAATATTTTAAAATTTCTATATTTTTGAGTATTGTTGCCCCTGCTGTCCCCAAATTTGGCCTCAAAATCGGAAACTTGGGGACTCGGCCCCATCCCCTGCCATCCCCATCCCGAAACCTGTGTGAATACCGATTATACTACATGCTTGCAGTTCGTTAAAACATACGACCGATCCATTTAACAGAAAATGGAAACCAACTTAAAAGATATTAGATTATCTTTTCCTACTTTCAAAAGCAGTAGCTAGGAACAATGGGTAATCTATCACTTATATATCATACATATATAGATATGCATGTCGTTTAAGCTGTTTTTTTCATTTGTTCAGATATATTTATATTTGTTAATTTGGAAGTGTGTCCCCTCCAGCAGACAACCTTTAATCTTTCTAAGACATGCATTAAAAAGAAAAACGATGCATCTATCCTGTTCAAATGGCACCTACAGATGGCAGGTGCAGCCAAATGCATGATATTGGTTCAGAAGAGTTAATAAGATTTGATTCGGGGATGTTCACCTTCTAAAATCCTCATAAGTGTCAAAAAAGAAACAATTGTATAGTTTCTGCTCTACTTGGCAGAGTAGCATTCCAGTTACATTTCTTTTGTCTGCTAATGGGTGTTGGTGATAGCATGAACAAGTTAAGGCATAGTTGGTAGCATTCACTAGCATCCAAAAAACTTGCTATTATCGACTTTGAAGTCATCAAATTCCAGAATGACAGAAATCAACATCTTATTATTCCAAGTATTAGCCCTCCTATGCTTGTCACATTTTGTCTAACACAGAAGACAACATGATGTATGCCAAGGTGCTTACAAACCTTCACAGCTCTCACACAGCTCTCACAACCCTAGCAGGATTAGCAATGCTAATTTTCACAAGGGAGAGTTGGTACACAAACAATCATTCACATGATGTGAACAATTGAGGATTTGGTGCTAATAGTCAAATTGTGAATGCAAGGAGGACAAGATGATGCTGGTAGTTAAATTGAACCTATGCTATACCAAGATTCTAGGACGAGGATGATAGGGGACAAGGGGATGCATTTCCAAGACACTTTTTCTTGGAAACCATCTTTCAGGGGACAACTATTACAAAATAGAGAAAATTTCAAATATTCATATGATAAAATTGATAAGGCATTCATAATATACATTATAGAACCCTAATACGTTATATTAAAGTGGAATTGAGAATTCACATGAGAGTTGACAAACAAATTAACAATATTTAATTGCTTTCATTGTCAATATATAAAAACTACAAAAAAATGCTCAAATGCTGCAAGTTTCAACTACATAATGACAAAACCATAGAGATTCTTATATTGCTCCTAACCAGCATTTGCTAACACTGCATCAAAACTAGAGTTTGAATTTGAGTCACCGCACATGGGTCATTTCATCCACATGTGACCTCTCATCAACTTGTATGGTATCTTCAATATCAACATCCCATGCAGTTGGAGTTTGATGGTACTCAAGAGCTTGTCAATCTTGAAGCTGCAAGACACTATGCATGGCCACCAACTTCTTCGTTTGTCGAGAGGTAATCCTATTCCTTTTGACCAACTTGATGGAGTTGTATGTGAACCAATTCCTCTCTATAGTAGAGGAACTAACAATTTGTGAAAGGAGGTGAATGACAAGAATCCTCAACTCTGGTGCATTGTTGGAATCTATCCTTGCCTTTGGGACTGCAAAGATTGACAAATGATAGCCATTGTGTGTTAAGTCACATAGACTTCTCATCAGTATGCATTTATTAAAGGGCCTTCACGAGCCCTTCTTTGACTTTTTGATCATGAGATGGAGGTACTCTCCTAGGCCTGCCACATATCATTTGGGATTTAGAGCATAGGCTACCATACGAAGTGGGGTGTTCATAGTGTTCCATCGCCGTGTCACAATGAGCCTAATATGCTCCTCATAAAATTCCAAAGTAGGATCCTTGCTATAAATGAATTTCTTCATTTTTCCCAATTTCAATTTCAATTCACATCTTTCCACTTCCTTGAGCAATCAATACCTCTTCCTTGAGCAATCAATTGAAAGTTCGCATCTTTCCTCTTCCTTTAGCAATTCCTACCTCTAGGAAAATAAGAGCCGATTGAATATGTGACAATGATATTGATGAGTAGCCAATGTTTAATAGCGGTCCACCCATCTACGATGATAGAACAGCCATCCTTATCCAAGTTTGCCTCATTTTCTCTATACTACACTCGTCTTAAAATACACTCTACCAAGGAGGGTGATGTGTAGCTTATGTTCATCAAAGGAACAAATGAGTGACCAACAACAATCGCATCTTTGAACATTTGTTTAAAATAGAGAGAACCTGTTACATGAAATGGTATGGCATGGGAAAAGAAAAATTTAGCCACATAAAACTCTGCCATTTCTCGTTATTGCATGTTAAACATCCTTGCAACACTAGTAGCCCTATTCTTTCTCTTGGTGGAACCCTCCCCCCTTTGACTTTTAACATCTATGGTTTGGGTAGAAAATGAAATACTAGGCTGCATATTCTCTATTGGCATTCTCTTATTTCATATCTCACTTCCATATACAACTTGCTCACCATGGGCTTTTTACTGAGGGTTATTTTTTCACAATGCTTGATCCCTTGTCCACTTATACACAAAAAATGAGTGTTAACTCTTGTGTAGCTGCCTCTATATTTTTTGTTGCACAAATGACAGCCACACTCTACTTCCACCTATTTATTTTTCTCGTCTTTTTTTATGGCTATTGCAAATTGTAAAAGAGGGATTTTTGGATTAAATGGTCTTTTTGCATTGGTTTTGAGGGCTTTAGAAGGGCATTCAAATGGGTTATTTGAATTCACAATCCTTGCAACTTTCCCACTCCTAGAGGAATTGTCAACAATAGTTCTAGAACTTCTTTGTCAAATTTGAATCTTGTCACACTCATTGCTCTCACTACTGCTCATTGGTTTTTTTCCTTTGTTATGGGGTTTGTTAGGTGAATAGTTGGATTTGGGTCTGATTTGTATTGGATTTGGATTTTGTCTTTTGTTTTTGTTTTTTTAAAATAAATTTGGCATCTTAACCATCATATTCCATTTGCAACTATATAATCCAATAGCTTCTGCTCTTTGATGGTTCAAGTAATAAGCTCATGGTGAAAAATCTTGATTGTAAAGTCCAAGTTGCACCTTCCTACCATGCGCTTACTTCCACTATGCATTCTCGGGGCCTATATCAAAAACTTATATGACTTTAATATTTTTAAAATTTAATACAATTTTTATATTATATTTAAATTTTAATATTTTTAATTTAATGTAATATGTTTAAATTTTAATATTATCTAACACATAAATTCTAAATAATGACGAGAATTTGGATTGAATAAAGATGGAGTGTATATATATAATTTTTACATGCTTTTTGTATGGACGAACACAAAATGTACCCAATGTCAAAAATAATTTTTGCAGAATCCACAAGCCAAATCTGCACCTGAACGAAAACTGACAACATAGATTTTTTTGTTGAAAATTCAAAACACAGCTGCAAGTGCAAACATAAAGCAAAAAACAAACAAAAAGCCTCCCTAATTCTTTATAACTTTGAAAAAATAAATAAAATAGAAATGCAAAGGAACTTGAGCAAATGAACAATGGATAGTCAATTTACCTTAAATAATGTAGATTTGATGTTCTCTTGCATTATTCCTGCCGCTGTTCTCTTATCTTCACACAGCTGTTCTTTTTCTTTGTCTTCTTTTTCACAATTTGGAAAATGGAAAAATGAGTGTTTTTTGTTTTCAGTTGCTAGTGGGTTTGTTTAGGTTTAGGGTTGGTGTAAAGGGGTGTGGGGGTCCTTGTGGACCTCCCCATTCCTCTTTTGTTTCAATTTTGTGTTTCTTTGAAAAAAAATTCTTTTTAGTCTGGCTGTGCCATAGGGGACAGCTAGCCATTCCTTGTTGTTTCCTTCTCATATTCGTTGTGTCAGAAATGTTTCCAAATGTTTTAAAAAACTGGGTATGGGGCAGGGACATTCCTGACTTGTCCCTGTGTCCCTGAAATGTCCCAAAAGGGGATGGGTCAAAATATATAGGCGTCACATCCTTGGGGTACATAGAATTCAATGCAATTATCATATATTTCCTTGCAGTTGCTATATGTGATAACAAATGGTAGGATAAGTCTTGCTTATCTCTATTTTGCCACTCACCCTACATGAATTGATGAGTCTTGATGACTGCAAATGAGGATGATCTCTTTGTTTTTACTAATCAAGTAGCATTCCATGCCACTATCCATGTAGGATTCCATGCCACCAAAACAAGTTTTAATGCAAACATGTTCTAGCAGATGTCAACTACAAATGATTTTGCAATGGAGAATGTTGCGGATACCATACTATTCCTTCAAAAAGTGCTAGGTAATTGGCTCAATCATGTCTGCATTTTCCGCATTTTTTTGTGGCAATTTCAATAGGCCATTCAGACTTGATTTCTTCTAACGCAAGTGTCTCAAGGCAAGTGGTAACTCACTGCAAACATATACCAGAAAGAGAACTGTGCTGTTTCTCCAATAAGCATAGTTAAGATGAGCATAGAGGAAAACATATTTAAAAACTAGAGAATGGTTTCCTCATATAACCATTATAAATGAATAATGCAGAGCTGAAGAGAGTCTAATATGCGAAGTGGCCGATTCCACTCAAATTGTCACACTTGGCTGCACTAAATGACAAACCAAAATGGTTAATAATGTGTATAATTCTTGCTTTACTCTTGTTGATAATCAGGTATGGATTACCTATTTCATTTAAGTCACTTCCTAGACCCTTAATCCAAAATACCTTGATCCAAAATGGATTGGTCATGCTGGTTTAGAGGACTGGCAATCTCATTTGAGTCACATGACACATGAAGACAAGGCCTACCTTGGGAGGAATAAGACAAAACACAGTTGGCAGGAACACAGAGGTGGACAGTTGATGGGAAGCTACCTAGGTGATCATGACATCCACAGGGGGACTTCCTAAAATCTAGAAAGTGCCATCATTGTTGGGTTTGAGTGTGGGTGAATCTATCAATATCAAATAGTTTACTGGCAACATGTTTGGCCACAGTCAAACCTGTTGACCATAACATTCCCTTGTAACTTGTGGAATGATGCAGTCAAGGACAGCCAATCTTTGCAGTAAACCCAAAACTAGTACCCACAAAACCAAGTGATGCAGCAAGAATACTAAAGTTCAGAATTTCACATTACATGTCGTTAATACAGTACAGAAAAAGAATGGTACTCAGCAATTATGAATGACAATTCAGATTCATCTTCCTACAAGCCACTGCCCAGCCAGAAGGTATTACAATTTAACTATGTTATTGGATCTGCCCATTTTGACCCTGGATCTAGGTCCAATCTGTACCTAATTTAAATTGCGGTTCAGTTGGTTTCTAGTTCAGGGTGTGGAAATGTGACTATTGGTTTGTCCTGGGTGAACCTAGACAGAACTTTGGTGATTTTGGCAATGCCAACATGGAACCCATGCTTTTTTTAACTGAATTTTGCATTTTGGCTTTATAAGCATTTTTTTGCCTCTTAAAAAATTATGAAAATGGTGTGCACCATGAATGTCTGTGTAGTTTTGAAGGTCTTCATTTGGGCTGCCCCTCGACCCCATTTGATGCATTGCCCCCCAGACCCCCACATAGTTTAGAGCCGCAAGAACTTTAACCACCATGTTCAGGAGACTTTAAATTTCAAAACATAGAGATGCAGCCCACCTTTAAAATTTAAACACAAAGAATTTTTAAACCAGTTTGTACTTCCACAATTTGGTGTCTTCAAATATTTTAGTGGGGCAAACAATGCATTTTATTAAAAGTTTGGCCAAATTGTTAAATGATTTGATAAATAATTTGAAACCTGTTCACTGCTCCAAACCCAGCATTCTTAATTGTTTATATACTTTTCCAACCAATGCTTATGGAAGATTTTGTATATTAAATGATTAGAAAAAAAAAAAAAGTCTCTACTACAGGCCAAAATTCAACATCTTTATCCAGATTTATATGTTTATTTCAAGATGAGAAAGGACAATCCAAATGAAACCACTGTCAATTCTTTTATTAAACCAAATTAAACTGCTATTATTTTGCGGGATGGGATCAATTGTGGGACCTGGCGTTCTGCATCATGGAAGGAGTTCCTTTCATGTGATTGGATTGTAACTGTGCTATTAAGGGCGGTTTAAGAGCTTTGTATGTGCTTTGGTGCAGTTGGAATGTTTTAGAGTAGTTGGTGTTTGGTATTTTAGGTGTTTGGATATCAATACACATTGTAAGGTATCTAAATGTTGTAGTCAACATTTGGAGATGGTCGCCTGAGGGGATTTGATCCCACTCTTCTGGAGTTTTCACCCACTTTGGGTTCCTCCAGGTCAATTTTTGTATTATACCTCATTTTCATTCCATGCTTGCTCTTGTTTACTGTTTTCTTACCTTCCTGTATGCCTGTTTTGTAAAGATGACTTCGTTGGTAAGACTTTTAGGACTATCATATCTAAGTTTTACTTCTAGAACAACAAGTTATCAGTCTTTTGTTGATTGGGGCACATAAGATTCATATTGACAAAGCAAAGACTGGAATATGTTAGTGTAGGCAAAAATGCGTAATCAGGACTTGGAGCTATCGGTGATCTTATCTGAATGGGAACACCAATTTTTTGTCAAGTCATGAATGATTCCCAAGGCTGAAAATAATTGTAAAAAACTAGTGATTTATTCACAAAAAACTTGACCACTGTTATAAAACTGTCATTTTTCATTTTTTATAAAATTTTCAGCACTTTTTAATCTCTTTAGTTTTTGCTGATTTATTGAAAAACTCATCTTTTGGTTTGCTGAGTCATTCCTAAAAAAAGATTTTTTCTACTATGGAATATATACCATGTTTATGATCAAAATTGTACTGCTGATGTTATCTATTGGAGAAAAGGCTTCCAAAATCTTATTTTCCCTTCAAGAGTTTGTTCTTTGTTGTTAGTCTCTTTTTTCCTTGAACCTACCATTTACCACCCTACCCTCTAGTTGGCAGCCATCTCATCCTATGTGCAAATTCCACTTTCACAAATGCTTGTGATAAACAACCTACTGATGCTGAAAACACTGCAGCCTAATAAGCTATTTCAAAAATAAACTTAAATCCACTTTGCACTTGCAAACATAAATGACACTCTCTGAGGGCTCATACCAACTGTGGAGCTCAAAAGTATGGATCGGATGTAGCATTAGGAGATTTCCAATCTGCTACCAAGCAATGTCCAAGGATTCAAGGACAACCAGAGAACCATAATTGGCTGTTATTATAAGCAGGAAGAAGGGATTGGTACATCCAGAGATTGCTACCAAAGTGTTCGTCAATAGAACTGAAGCAATAGAAATAAATTCAAGCACATAGAGATTATTAAGTCTGACAAATCACCAATTTTAGCAATATCCCATTCCTAAAAGGCCACCAAGCACCAAGAATTTCTCTATCAATGACCTTGCAGCCCTTGCTGACCAGTGGAATATGTTGCAAGGAGGCCAAGGAGATGAGTCCTCCATGGAATGTGTGTGGAATGTGGAAGTAAGAAGGGTTCTTTGTGAACATCTCAATCTAACATTATGTTTTTGATTTGGGAATTTTATAATCTATCTATAATGCTCATGTAAAAAGCTTCTGGAAATAACTGCATGTTCTGTATTTGCATCACAACTCAAAACTGATGCAAAAACTGAACACACAGTTTGTTTCCAGAAGCTGTTTACAAAATGCATGGACTGTGAACATAAGCTTATTTATTAGAGATAATAGTAATACTTGTCAAAAGGCACAGAGAACTGCTCAAGTGTTTCAAATGACACTGAAGGATCTGCAAAGTGTTATTAAACCATGGAGGAAGGAAATATGGAATATCATCTTGATGTACCAAGTCTGCTGCTCTGCCATCCCTTTGGATTCAAATGAGAACCCAAATTAACTTAAAAAATAATCAAGAGAGATCAATGGGACTCAGAAAATAAGCATGTTTAAACAAGAAAAGATATTCAAGAGTGATATCCTCTTAACGATGTAAAGAACACATTGAATAAGTACAAATGGGTACAGGGAAGAAGGAAACTGTTGTCTAGTACTCCCTGACACCAATATTATCATCTATATCAATCATTGAATTATCAGTATATGGTAACCAAGAGCAGTTCTGAGATATTGTCCAAGAGTGTTCTTCAGCTTCCAAGGCTGAATGACCCATGGTAGTGTTAAAAAATCTATAATGTGTTTGGGCATGTGGATTTTATTTCCTGTGTACGAAGAGAAATACTGATTTCATTTTCCTGGCCATAGCATAGCTACCTGGCAGTTACTCTCATTAATACTAACCGTTCAAATTTTCACTAGAGTGTACATTCCCCATCAGAGACTAAGAGGTCATCTACCAGAGAGTAACTTGCCCATGACAAATTAGATCTTAAACCATTGTTTTCATCTGTTGCAATTTAAATTGACCTAAAATTTTGGTCTTAAAGAATGTTCAAGTTATCAACATAGGATGAAATAATTCAGTATCCCTATCTTCCATCGGGAAAGTTTCTCAAGCATATTTCAAGTTCATTTGTGGTACCTTTGTTTTGGTACTGCTAGGTCAATCTCAACTAGGCTCATCAACCAACTAGTGCCATTTCTTACTTGTTTTTAGTTGTTACCCTCCTATTGTAATTGTCATGATCATCCTATTTTGAATTGGTAAGGCGTGTGCACAGTAGCTTAGCATTCTAAGTGAGAAAAATGTAAGGGTTAAATTGAAGTTAACTCTCATCTGTTTTATGGAGAATTTTGAAACATCCTTATCTGAAACTTTTCTAATTCAAAATAAGTTCTTTTCTTTCTCTTGTGATGTTAATAAAAATCTAATTTTTCTGACAAATTGGCTGTATATATCAAGCTATATTGAAATAGAAGCATCGTGATATCAGTTTGAGGTAAGGAATATGGGTTCTAGTGTCATTACTAATAGATATCATTATATGAATTTATTAACAGATATTGTTGTATGTTAAAGCTATATTGGTAGAGAAGCATCATGATATCAGTTTGAGGTAAGGAATATTGCTTTGAGTGTCATTACTAATCAGTATCATTATATGAATTTATTAACAGATTATTAAATGTTCACTTCCTAATGCATTCTCCATTTTTCAGACTAGATTTTTTTTGTAGGTTTTTAAGTCATCATGTGTTTTTAGAAGAAGCATTTTTGCTCTAAAGTATGGAAGTACCCTGTGTACATTGAATCCATAAGGATATTCATCTATATAATCCTTAATCTATGTTTTTTGACTCACATTCCTACTATTAAGACTGACAATTGTCTTAAGAAGAATTTAAGCTTCCATGGCACTCTTACACTCTAGTTACATTATGCTTACACGGCAATGGCATGGCAAACCAAAAGTGTGGATGGAATTCACTTACATGGGTTTAAAACAGGTTAAACACAGCAAATTAAAAGACGCTAAAACACACATAAAAACATGGAAAAATAACTGCAAATGTTTTTTCATGCCAAATAGAGCACGTAGAAAGAGAAACAAAGTCCAATTTTGAATTATAGGACATAAATAAAGATTTAATGTTATGAACTACTTTCAAAATCTCATTAAGCACCAAATTATCAATCTTTACTCATAAGTCGGAAACAAAACAAAATCAGAGAATACACTTGAAGAAGCTTGGTTTGCATGAGAGAATCTCCTCAGCACCCAATCACAGTCCTTGCAAATGAAGATTAGAAAACATGCTTTGAACTTGTAAATAGGATCTGTACAACAATTAATTTGAGTTATTAAAGTTATCTATATTGGTATTTCATTGCTTGACTTGTTATTTAAGTTTTACTTTACATTAGGATATATTGTAAATGATTATGACTAATGTGTATTTGCATTTGTTGATCAATTACTGCTGATTTTCTGTTCAGTCT